>WJQU01002484.1:0-25000 GCA_029228625.1 Pseudolycoriella hygida | reverse complement strand
CGGAATCGTATGAAATTGTGGGTATACTCAAGAGATCTCAAGAGCTAGTTAGTTTTACTAGACCTAGTGGTAATGTATTGATGTTCCATAGAAAACCATTTCCTTTTATGAAATCCTTCGGGATTATTGGCTCACAATTTTGGCATATGGTTCTCGTAAAATGAAAATAAAAACACTGTTTGATACGGACTGAAACTGTGACCGAAAATCCCATACAAGTGTAATGAAGGGATGATGAAGCCCTTCCAAATATTTGTAAAAGCAGCATAGCAATTCTATGTAAAATCTCAAAACTAGGGATCTACGCATCACTTTATGCTTAGCTCAATAGACAGTCATATTTTATTGTTCGAATAATTGAATTTTAAGAAAATATATATGACTGTAAGTTGAAAATTTTGCTGGGACTTGTGTCTAGAAAGCTGTTTAACCGGATAAATGAGAATGATTTCCAGCCAATAAAACTTAGTTTGTTGAACTACACAATGATTTAGGTACTGTCAAACCAAGCACAAGCTCTGCGAAAATTCATCTAATGCCTCACAATAAAAGCGAGTAAATAGATTTTGAATGCATTTCAATTGAAGTTCATTTGTTATTCATTGGTAGATTTCCTAAACGATGTGACTAATCGGCACCGGATATGCGAATAATCATACAACACGGTGCATTCTATTCGGCACTGGTGTAGCTATCCCAACAAAAACCTTTTAAAAGGTAAAGACTGCGTCACACTTTACCTTTTAAAAGGTTTTTGTTGGGATATCAGTAGTTTTGGAAGTTTTTTGTTTTTTGACCCACTTCTGCGCCTCGGCGACCCCACTTTCTATTCATCAAAATGATGCGCAAGTCAAAATCTATCGATTCCGACGAAAAAAATTTTTTGGCGAAAACTTTCGCCTCAATTTTGGCCAACTTTGGCGCCTCGGCAACCCCACTTTCTATTCATCAAAATGATGCGCAAGTCAATATCTATCGATTCCGTCGAAAAAAATTTTTTGGCGAAAACTTTCGCCTCAATTTTATCCAACTTCCGCGCCTCGGCGACCCCGCTTTCTATTCATCAAAATGATGCCCAAGTCATCTATCGAACTTTCCCGAAGAACCAACTCTCTAGCTATTCTAATTCAGAAGATAGCAAAAATTCAAGATGGTTACTTTGACAGTTGGCAGCCATTTTCTTAGGATAACGAAAAAATTCTCCAATCACCAATCCTCTATAACTTTCCCGAAGAAACCAACTGTCTGGGCTATTCTAATTCAGAAGATAGCAAAAAATTGAAGATGGCGCTTTTTTTGACACCCGGCAGCCTTTTCTTGATGATCCAAAAAATTTCTCCTATCAAACGCTATAACGCTCGGAACAAACCAACTCTCTAGGTATTGTCACTCCGGAGCTAAAATTCGACACACAAAAAAACGTAATTTATTGCTTAGGAAAACTCAAAATGGCGCCTTTTTGACACCCGGCAGCCATTTTCTTATGATCCCAAAAAATTCTCCTGATCAAACTCTATAATCGCTCGGAACAAACCAACTCTCTAGGTATTGTCACTCCGGAGCTAAAATTCGAAAACTCCGAGCACTACGTGAAAAACCATGAAACTTGACCACTTTTCCACACTTTCCGACTTTTCCAGAGTTTTCCCGGAAAAGCGGCCGATGAAATTTTTCATTTTAGGCCGAGACTGACGTTCCCTGAAAATTTCAGGAAAATCGGCTGTCTAGTTCTCGAGATCGAAAATTATTAATAGTACATAGATAGATAGATAGATAGAACATAGATATATAGAAACCGACAGATCAGGAAAAAAGTTTTCATAATAATGAGAACAATGGATTTTGGTAAGATGTATGGAAAGTACTATCTTCAAACCTCCACATCTCAGCCAATTTTCAACCGATTTTGATGAGTGAGGGCTTGTTGGAAAGCTGCTGCGACGTAGTTTTTTTTAAAAAGAATTTGGAGGGGAAGGGGGCGAGGGGAAAAAACTCAAAACTTCGCCTATACATCGTGTCTTGTCCCAAAGGTTGTTGTATGGAGGTTTTTGGGTTTGTGGACGTTTTTTTTTGGGTGTGGGGACTGCGTCACGCTCTCCGCTACCGCTCCGAGCATGATACAACACGATGAATGCTATTCTACATCGGTGTCGAATAGCCACACAATGATATTCGACACCAAATAATAATAATAGAACTGAATATGGTAAACTTGAACATTTTTTACGTAAATCACGATGAAACTATATTTTGGGTTGAAAGGACGCTATTTTTCATAATTGTGGGAATTTTTGCAAATATTTTCACATAATTTTAAACAACTTTTGTAAAATAATGTAACGAGTAATATTATAAGCGATCACCCAAAAATAATTTTTGATCACCAGAAATTTCACTTATGACCACCAGCACAAAAGAAAACTAAATTAGTGGCAATATTGAAACACCACCGACCCTAACAAAGTCTGTTTTAGATTTCGGGTGATCAAACCGTCTCATTCAAAACTTATTTTTTGGATTTTCCGGACACAGGTATGAAAAATTCTGTATTGTCTTTTTGGGTAATTTGTTGCGTCCACGTGTGGGATGCGTTCCTCGCCTTCGGCTCGAAATACAAACTTCCACATGTCTCAAAAATAAATTTCCCAGGAGGACTATTGTTATACCTCCAAAGATTACAGTCTAAAAAAACATCATAAGCTTATATTACACTATTAAGTCAATTGCGATTAAATTTCCTATAAAAGACATTGAGAAAAACAAAAACAAAGCGTTAGGTTTTCCCCATACGACGATTGCTTATTTTCTAAAGAATGTAATTCTTATCAAAGTACAATATTTGAACCACCAAGGAAATTGTCGAGTAAGCAATATATTAATATTGGCTCCACTTTTCATATCAATTTAGCATTTAAAGATGAGATATTTTACGTACAGACATCACTTATTGAACAACTGTTTCGATCGCTTTATAAGCTCCCTTAAGAGTAACATTTTATTAGAAAAGTACGCGCAGAACACAGAAAGTGGTGAGTTTACAACTACAAGCAGTTGAACGCTCCGTAATTTCCATTCTAGAAAATAATGAAGGCGAAAATTGGACCTTCAATACTCAACTCAGATTTGTCCCAGCTGTACGAGGAATCTGAGAAGTTGCTGCAGAATGGCGCCGATTATTTGCATTTGGATGTTATGGACGGTCATTTCGTACCTAACCTAACGTTCGGTCATCCAGTGGTCAAGTGTTTGAGGAACAAAATCAAGGACGCCTTCTTTGAAACTCACATGAATGTTTTGAAGCCACAGGAATGGGTTGAAAGTATGGCGGATGCGGGTGTTGATCAGTAAATTGAAAAACGATTCCTCTCTTCCACAATTCGATAAAATGTGACGTCTGCGCTAGGTACACATTCCATATAGAACCTGTTGAGGGTCAAGTGGCGAAAATTTGCCGACAAGTTCGTGAGGCTGGCTGGTATGAAAGTTGGATTAGCTTTGAAACCTGGGACAGACGTCGAAGTGGTGAAAGAATTTATTCCAATGGCTGATATGGTTTTGATTATGACGGTGGAACCGGGAATCGGTGGTCAAAAGTTCATAGGTGATATGATGCCCAAAGTTAAGTGGCTACGCAAAAATTACCCATATCGAATACAATTCATGCGTGCGCTAATGTAAGATAATTCACACATTTCAAGCCCTCCAAGAGTTTTGAGCGAAATCTGTTTTTAGGCTGGTGCTAATATGATTGTGTCGGGATCGGCGATCATTCGAGCCACTGATCAAAAAGAAGTTATAACATTGTTTAAGAAGACCGTCGAGGGTGTAATTAATGGCTGAAACAGTTGTGAGGCTAGACTTGATTTTTATATTTTTTTACATTCGGAAAAATTGACTTTTTTTCGCCCCTACCTCATGAATATGCCTAAAATATCCGCAAACTATGGAAAAAACTTGTCTTACTATGGAAGTAGTGTCGTAAAATACCGTCTTACCTCAAATTAGGAACTCTAACTCACCTTGTTATGTCATGTTTATGCCACCCCTAACATTTTGAACTTCATCGAATTAAGGCGATTTCAATTGGGCTAGTTTTGGGCTGAAGAAGGTTTTTTTTAGATTTTATCAGCTTAGGGCCGGCCATTTCTAATGGATGCACTACCCAGTCATCATTAAAATCCTGAAGCCCCTTTCCGGACCGCCTCCACTCAAAAACAAAACTGCCGTGCAAATCATATAAACCTTGAGATGAAAGAGAGAAAAGATTTCGTATGAAAAAATCGATACAAAATCTCTTCTCTCTTTCATCGCAAGGTTTTTATGATTTGCACGACAGAAAAGTATCCACATTGCAAGCCCGGTCAATAGCCGGCAATCGGTTGAATCCAAGCCAGGAGTAGTGCCATACGCTTATAAAACCGTTGGACTTTCCTGTTTTGGTATCGACCAAGGCAGAGTCGAGCCACGTGTCATTCCTGCCTTGCGGCATGCCATCACTCCTCCACCGTCGACCACGGCCACCCTGTAGCGCCAAAAAAATCGCTCATTGGAATAGTTCCAATGTAACTATCGAGCCACATCCAAGGTAAAAACATCTGGTCCACAAATCGATAAGGGGTGTAAACCGGCGGGTATCCTAGTTGTGACATAGTCTTTTTATTACGATGAGGAAATCTTCATAGACAGCCGGTCCTCCTGGACCAAGATAGTATTGGAATCCATTCTTCAATGAACTACCAACTAAAACCAAACAATGGACTTGTCTTCAAGAACCGCCTCACAGCATTTCTTCGGGGAGGGGCTCCTACTCTCTCAGATTAACTAGCAGTCTTCTTTGATCGTCTCTCCATGCACTTTGCAGCTTCTCCATTATTTATGCAACTACATTATAAGCTACTTTCCACACCTCTTCATCGCGGCACACATATCCGATTTAATGCTTTCGGTATTTACCTGTCAACTACTCACCGTTATCAGCTCACCTCGCTCTTGTTCGAAGCGGGGCAGACAAATACTACGTGCTCTGCAACTTTTAAGCGTTTTAGCTGTTTTCCTCATTTACAACTTATAACATGTTTAGAGCTACGTCTACTCTTTTTTTCATTGAACAAAGTTTTTGTTAAAAAGTTGACATTTTCATCGGACACACACAATGAGATTAAAATGAAATGAAACGAAAATTGTTCCGAATTCTGACGTTTACCCTATGATTTTACGGTCTATGAACTTTGGAATAATTTGTTGTAATAACTTCAAATATTCGAATTGTTTATACAAAATCTAATCCCAAAACATTAAAGAGTTAGTGTGATGCCATTCCCCACATCATAGAGTCTGCTATTCGCGCCAGGAGCGAATACCTGATGCGTTGCAAAAAACTAGTTTCATATTTTAGAAATGAGGGGATGGAAGGGCCTGCTTTGGATGGATTTGAAATTGTCAGAGAATTCTTTTAGGATATTATTCTCGGTTGTTAATTAGATATCATACTACAATTAGTCTACTAAGTAGTTCGATTCGTGCTCCTAATGGTTTAAGTTTAAGTACAAAAAAGATTATCTACTTCATATCAATTTTGACATCAACTTTTGACATCAACTTTTAGAATCACTGACCTAAAGATAGAACTGTGAATCACTAGTATATTGGCTTTCCTTCCGCATTCACAAATATAGTATCAAATACATGAACTTAAAAATTGTTCGCAATCGTCCTCTGCAAACTATTTTCTGATACATAATGTATGATACATAACCTACGATTATCTTCTTCCCGAACTTTTTGCAAGCTCATATGTTGCATGAAGGAGATGTGAGACATTGCATACGTAAGTATTCTCTAAGCAAGTGGACAAAAGGAGTTGCGACACGTTCATGCTTGAGTGTTTTAACCGTAGTCGTGGTCAATGACATGACGGTGCTTTTTCCTAATTCTTTAATACTATTCTATACCTTAAAAATATCGGTCATTATTTACGTACAAAGAAAATCTCAAATAAATATTTCAATAAAAATAGTGTTTGAATAATAATGGCGAAAAATCGTTTCGACTTTGCGCAAAGTGAACTTTTCCATTTCATTTATTTAACCGATGTCCTCAATTATAATATAGTAGTTTTTGATACAAGTTACGTATGTGAAGCGCACTAGATCGGAGATAGCCGATACGAGCCGATACATGGTGTGCGTTAAACTACCAGCACACGTAACGTGTATTAAAAATCGTTTTTTGCATTTCACCGACAAAAAGTCACTAAGTTCACTCAAGGTTCATAAAAAGGGTAGTTTCGTGGCTCGAATCCCGAAACGCACAATACAGAACACGAAAAAATTTGTGACGTCACACTCATAATGAAAGAAGGCGCATTTCGTGTTCTTTCATCAGAAGAAGGGCGCCACTTGCATAGCATCTGGAAAAGTACCAATGGTGCGAGGAAAACATACGAAAGATGGCGTCAGACATTCTCAACTGAAATGTGTTTTCATGTGTTCCAGCGAGGAAAATTGCATGAAACATTCACAAGATGAGAAGTCATGTTCAAGCAAGTTTGATTTAATCCATTCAGAACATTAAAAAAAAAGTTTTTTTACTAGGTAGACGCTTCTGGTCATTTTCGAACGCTAAATTTTCAACTCTTATGATTTGATCGTTGTTTGACAAAGAAACAATTTACCAACAAAGCTTCAAAATGGAAGCATTGAGTTAAGCGAACACACATCCACAAGCACACACATATATGTTTTGAATAGCCTATATTAACGAACTTCAGCGAAGAAATTCTTCTAGTTTTTTTTTTGTTAACGTGTTTAGGTGATATCGATACAGTGAGATGTTTTCGGTTGTTAAAAGCATAGTTCCGCGCATAATTAGCTTTTATAGGCGCCTGCAATAAACTATCGTACAACACAATGCTAAATTGCTTGATTAAAGCCTTGGTACGTGGATAGACCTCGGGCTGTGGTGCAACGTTTATTCGCACACCTCGGTACGTGAATGACCTCGGGCCGAAGCCCTCGGATTCGGATCATTCACTACACCTTGGTGCGCGAATAGAAATTGCACCGCAGCCTTCGGGTCATTCACTCTACCTCGACTATAATGGCACGATAATAGTCCTTGTGTTATAATATACTATTAAATGTCAACGGTTAGATTGTTCAGCCAGGTGAATGTATCAGTCGTTACCGTGTGTATTTCCTCGATATCTCCGTGAAAACAGAGTATAATACACTCTTCCACTAAATGCTTCATAGTTTGCATCTCGCAGCACTGACAAAGTTGTGATTCGATTATATTCCATCTGTGAAGCAGGAAAGCGAAACATCCTTGCCCAGTTCGAACTCGGTTTAGTCGAAGCCATGTTCGTCGGGGTAAGTAGAAATCACCTACTTCCGCTGTTGGATCGGTTATTAACTCTTTGTTGTGCACTGAGACGGCGTTCCACCATAATTTCCACCGAGACCTTAGATATGTTTGATGGTTGGCATTGCGGAAGATACCAGGTCATTGTGGATGGGCAGCTCAGTATCTAGTTGGATTTTTCTGCACTATCTTAATGCTGACTCTTCCGCAGTATTTTCGCTGGCGCAATGTTGCTAAGTATAGGTACGTAGCGTGGTTCTTCGAGGATCGGTGAAACTTTTTCGCAAATATGGAAACTCCTTCTTAACAAGAATCCACACCATTAGTGCGTCATTGGCTTATGTCAAAATATGTTGAATTTCATGATAATATGCCGACTGTGAGTCTTTAAATAAAACTCATACTGAGGAAAATAGCTACAAGCGTCGAAGGAATTATGTTTATAATATACGCCGCCGACGTAATTTATACGCGGTGATTGTATTATGAACCTTATTAAGGTATTGTGTAGTATGTCATACGTAACGAACGTGTTCAGAGCTCACATAATACGTGCGCGGCGTTCGTAATACGTGCACGGTGGATAAAATACGTCGGCGGTGTATATTTTAAACACGATTCCCACGTCGCTTGTAGATATTTCCTCAGTGCATTATACTTTGACATAAGCCGATGACGTACTATTTTCGCGGATTTAAGCAAACATTAAATATCACGGAACAGGTTAGCTCAGTGGTAACGTAATAGCTTTACGCTTAACCATTCCACTTCTATCTTTTTGAAGACCCCACGAATCATTCCTAGGGCAACATTAATTTGTGTGTCAACAAGTTTGGTGTGGAAGCCCTGCATCAACACTGGCGAGCAGTAGTTAGCGATAGACATCATTAACGACTAAGTTGTGATGCGTATGGTTTTCGCTGAACATCCCCACGAGGTTCCAGTAAGTTTTTGAACAATATTGACGCTGAATTTCAGTTTCTTTCTTGTATTTGTCAGATGTGGTCGATGTGTTAAGCTGCGATCCAGAATTACGCCCAGATATATCGGGTATCTGTCATGTTAATTTTCCTTCCGTTGAATTTCAACTTCAGCTTTCGATTTGCTTTGCGTATATTCAGGTGGAAAGTGATCGATGTGCTTTCTAATTGTGGATTGATAATAGTAGATTCAGCCATGTCACTGTTGTTGTTGTCATTTAAAATTCATTCATTCATGTGGATGTGTAATTTTATCTAATGAACATTATACTTCTGATTTTGTTTTCACTAGTGCGGTAAAAAAGACCCTACTTGGTTTTCGTAGGGGGTAAACATACATGTAATGCTCAACTTTCGTGTGGATACGCAATAAACATTATACAGTGGACACTGCTACATAATTCATTACTTCGGACACTATTTTCAGAACTCGCAAACTCACTCGTGTTATTTTTAGGAACACGCTTTGGAAACTGATATTTTGACTCGTGAAGTTGCAAACCTCGCCTTCGGCTCGGATATGCGAGCTCTACACTCGTCAAAATAACGTTTTCAAAGCTTGTTGCTCAAAGAAACACTCGCCAAACTCTTATCACGAAATTGTGTCCTCATGAAATGAATTACTTTCGCAGGGTCCACTAGTTTTTAAGTGTATAAATTGCATTTGTTTTAGGTAAATGCAGATTAAATTTTCGGTAAAGTGTAAATACTTTTTGGCAATTCCAATTTCAATTTGGTACTTTCGCATAGGTAATTTATTACATCAAAAAAAAAAACAACATTGAAACTAGTACGCACGCAGTTTATTTACCCTTCCCCTCCCCCTCGCACGCATGTTAGGATGTATGGCAGCACGCTTTTTTCGAACTCTTCTCCCCCCTTAGTAGCGTCCGTGGGCCCATGGGCTGTTATGGTATAATATTCTGCATATATATTCTAGATAATTCTGCACAATTCTAAATCTTTCCAAGTGTAAAGTGAGTTCATTTGGTAAACAAATTTCTTAACTGTAGGTAAAGTTTTTTCCTTAAGGGCAGAACACCATCAAATTTGTCTATATAACCATAAACTGAGTTATTTCTATTAAAATTGTACCTTTTCTGAGACCTTTTTCAAGTTTTTAGTTTTGTCTAAAGTTTAGGAAAAACATAATTTCATTAACACTAAAGTTCAGGTAAAAGATAAATTGAACAAAGTAAATGTTTCGTAGACGTAAACCAATTTCTCAGGTAATAAATGGTAATAATTTATTCGACCTGTAGGAAGTATGCGGGGCTAATAATAATAAGTTTATCACGGCGGACGCACTGAAATTGTAATATAGTGTCAGCCTCACTCGTGCTTCTCGACCGTACACGATACTTCTTGAATAACATAAATAGAAAGAAGTTAGGTGTGGAGTTGAAGGAAGACTAGGAGGAAGGTTAGGTGAAGACCTGAGAGGAATAGGTATGGGTTTTGTGACTGATTAGCTGAAGGTAAAATGAAGGTGATAAAGTGTGTTCTTGGATACAAGTTACACTCAACGAAATAATTTTACGATTTATGTTTGCGTTAAACAAGTTGTGGTTATGGGAATCATACTATTTTTGCGGGAATCATTACTTGCTTACCTGAAACATAACACGTCTGTGGCGAAAAAGGGTTGATATGTTTGGAAATTCTATGTTTCCTGCTAACATAATATTTTCGCATTTAACATGATATGTTAGCGGCAACCGTAGATATGTTTGTCGCGAAAACGTTTTTACTGAAATTGTCATCCCAATAATTTTGCAAAGAAAGCATGGTAGTCGCAAACAGAAATGGTTGCTGCGAACAGCGTTGGTCCTACGGCAAAATTCAGATGTGTTATGTTAAATACCAACTGGGTTGATGAATGAAAATATTAATTCACAGAATTTGTTTCAATTTAATATTCATGATAAAGTTCGATCATATTTTTATGTTACAACGCACTTGTCATCCTTTGATTATGCTAAAATATACACGCCCTTGACATTACGTAAGAGGGTGTTATTCATATTACGTAAGAGGGTGTGTTTGGTAAGATCGGCCATTTTTGAAGATCATTCATTTAAATATGGATGCCGTTTTAAGGGCGAACAGATTCATAATTTTGAATAACATGATTGGTCCGATATGATGTCATAGTTAATTTGATTGGCTAAGAACTAACTGTGATACTCTAAGGGTAGCTAGATGAATGAATAATGAAATAATTGATGAATGGCTTAAATTAATATCACATGATATATTCGAGTGATATTATTGGATGTTGCGTTGACTGAACATGATCAAGAATCATTTGTTGAATTTCTCCTGATTTCTCCTTATTGAGAACAGTTAAAGATTGTATAAATAAGAGTGTATCGTATTGTACGATGTTCAATATTTGGACCTCCTCTGAAATTGTCTCACTCGACCCGCAATCTTAGAAGGAACAAATATTTAAGTTTGTAATAATATTTAAAGTGAAATAAATATTTTTTTATGAAGTGTTGTTATTATTGAAAACTAAAATCAACTATACTTCATGGGGATCCTGCATAATTACTCTTGATTACTGTGACAAACGTGAGATTTCTCTGGGTGTACGTATGAAGGTAGTTTAACACACTAGATGTGAAGTTGCCGTCACTAGCCGAAAATTTTATCACACTAGTGCGTAAAAGGGGTTTTTACGCACCAGTACGAAAAAGTATATCGTCCTAGTGCGCTAAAAAAGTTTGTCGCACTATTGCGAAAAGTGGCCTCATGCACTTTAGGCTTTAGGAGCCTTTGCGAATGTACGTACGCCGAAATTACGTTTTTTGAACCCTCTTCCCCTCTCGCACTTTTTCGTACTCTTTTGCAGAACACCCCTACCCCCATTAAAAGTATGTAAAAGTATGTAAATTTCATCTAAGAATTACAATGTAAAGTTACCTTTCAGACTAGACATGCAACATGGAAGTAAAAAAAGACAATTGGAATATTCAATAAACCGATATTGTGAGGAACATATAGTTTAGTGTGAAATTACCTAGTATTATGGACCTAAATCTCAAATATGTGTTTAAGTAGAATAATACTTTCGGAAAACGTCAAAACTTTGAATGGGAATTTTAGGACTACGAATGGGTTGAACATGAAGGTACTCCTCTTAACTGTTTTCAGAACTGACATGAACGCATCGTGAAAATCTAAAACAAAGTAGCTTCTTCAGTAGATCACTTTTCCGCTTGCCATCGATCTATTTTCTGAAATCTTGAATATTTTTCGTAGTGTTTCTTTGTTTTTAAACATTTTCAAAGATTCTGTGAAAGAGGAAGCCGTGAGTTCATCTCATCTACTGAAGAAGTTACTTTGTTTTGAATTTTCATGGTACGTTTCATTCCATACATCCCTTAATTCAGATTACATTGACTGCAATTTTGTTTGTTTGACATAATTCATCACCCGTGACGACTATTTACATCTCTTTCTATCACATTTTTACACCTATCTTGCATCATTTTCGCACGCGTGACATACTTTATGAACGATCCCTTACCAAACAATTCATAATTTAAAAACATTTTTAGAAGGAGTACCTACGTACGCTTTTGCCTTATCCCCTTCCCCAAAGCACTTTTTATTGGAGTTGGCAGGGGTATTTATTGGAATCCCCTGCCAACTCCAATACTTTTTCGTACGCTTTCCGACAACCCTCCCTCCACCATAGGAACGTACGTACTTTGGTAATGACATTTTATCGTACGGGTTTGCGTTGCTTATTCAGTTTTAGTTCTGGCTCGTAGGAGGTTTATTGCTGGTAAAATTCCTACTTGTCGAAACAAAAATGTTTACGTAGGTATGCTAGTCGCGTCGACATTTTTTATAAATTTTTATACCTGAGGTAGTAGTTCTATTATAACATTTCATAACATTCAAAACATAAAGAAGACCGAAATGAGTTTTTGAAATGAGCGAAAATTTATTTTTTTGCGAAAACAAAGGATAAACATCTGTTCAAGTCTGTCCTTTCCGTTGCTGATCGTAATTACACACCATGGCACATGTCATTTCGATTTACTTACATATAAACTTAATAGACACTTCCCATTACTTCGTATTGATCGATTGTAATTATGAGAAAAGAGAAAATATTTAGTAGAGGCTCGGCAATGAGTTACACAAAAGCCTCTATCTAACGTATTACACATAACGTAGGTGTTAGGACGTTAAGAAAGAAATACCCAAGGCGTTGGGATATTAGTTATAGTGTCTGTCACTGTCTACAACAAAAATTAACGATATTCGCATATTGTTTGCTGTTACAGTCATTTTCAGACTTCCCACTCATGTGAATATTTACTTCGTTTTGTTTTAACATAAGAGTGTTTGTGTATATTTGTCACTTCATTTGAAGCTTAGAAACTTCTATAGGTTACTTATAGTTATGCAACGAATGTTGGTTGTTTTCATCACTGAAACTCTGTTTCCGCAACCTAAAAGTTCTTATGGAATGATTTTATCTTTAACAAATAAGTTAAGGATGATGTTACAAAGTAGAAGGAACGTTTCCATGTTACTTACTTTCTTGTTACCTAGCTCATGAAAACCGTACTTTGCAGCTATCATGGGAGCTCGAGATGCACTGCCGATTGGTGTGCATGGGTAAGAGATTCTCAGGGTCCATTCTCAGATTACGCATGCTACTAACGGGGTACATATGTCCTAATGAGGAGCCGAACAGGGCGTAAAGAGTGCAAGCTGCAAACTGACTGAGCAATCAGATCGCTCTGATTTGAGTACCTACACTCTCTGGCGTGGAACGAAAAGGAAGAGCAGATAAAGTTGTTGCGATTCCAACGAGTGAAGCTGAACCACGCCAGCAAATACCCCAATCACTAGTGGACTCAAGCAAAGCATGACGCGAAATGGACATTTAGCTTTAGGCTTAATCGGCCGGAAGAAGTTGAGGCTGGCACCTGAAGACTTTGAAGCTCCCAGTTTCTATTACGGCTTAGAAGAAGACACAAGACGCTGAGACGCAAAATGCTTGTAGATTACTTGGTAAGACTATCCGAAGTTGTTCAACGTCGACCTGTCATCTAAACAACTGGAACGTTCACTTTATGATTTAAATGATGAACGAAAAAGATAAAAGGGATACTAAACGCTGTGTTTCACGATCAATAAATTCATTGTCACAAACATGAATCACAAAACCATTGACGTGCCTGGGTCGGGGACGAGAATAATGCAATTTCAGAATTTTTCTCGGAATTTCGGGCTAAAACACAAATTGTCTAAACTCAAATGTTCAAGTCGGGTACGCAAATAACTATTTCTATTACCGGTTCCCTTATAATGTCAAAGAACGTTAATAAAAATTTTCCACCTACGAAAGAATCGCGTAAGGTTTGTGTGAAAGTTCAACTTGAAAGAACAAACACTTTTTGTTGTCAAGTTGAGCTTTTACACAAACCTTGCGCAATGCAATTCGCGTCTCACTGAATATAATGATCCCTTAGGACCAGCATTTTCGAGTAGAAGCCTTAAAAATGAAATTTGAAAAAAGCATCAAACAAATTTCGTATATGAAATTACGTCCACATGCAACTCCATTGGAAATTGCCGAAAGGTCAATATTCAAAAATCTATCCGAAGCAACGACAAAAAAAACCTTCAATCCCTAAAAAAAGCGTAAAAAAATTCAGAAAAACTCACTCACAAATATTTTTGTAATATGGCACAGATCTTTCATTCAAACCCTTGAAGAGCGATTTCAAAAAGTTTCGTAGACCTTCAAAAAGCCACGTTTTTGACCACTTTTTCGACCGTAACTTCAAAAGTTCTTAACAGATTTTGCCGAAATTCACCTTCGTAATACTTTCTCAATTATCTCTCAGAAAAAAATAATTTGTTTGCACTAGTGCGTAAAAAGCGCTTTTACGCACTAGTGTGATAAAATTTTATCGCGCAAGTGTGTAAAACTGTTTTTGTGGGAAAAAATAATTGAAATTTCGACCGCAGGTGGAAAAACGCAGTGAAAAGCTCGTTTGTTGTCAGTGAATTGCAAAAAACGTTGTCTGACACACCTTACGTATGCTGCTTGTTTAACGCGCACACGATGTGCTGCTGAACTGGTCTTCGGCTCGTGTTGGCAATCTCAAATCTAGTGCGTTTAACTACCTTCATACGTAACCTGTATCAAAAACTACTGTTGTAAATCGCATAAGATGGAGACTCACTTTTATTACCCTAGCTGAGTTCAAGGGCTGAAAATCAAAAGATTTTGTTCCATTAATTCTCGAGTATTCCCAGACTTTCGAAAAAAAAATTTTTTTTTGAAATCAAAAATGATTTACTCGAGTTAGATTAGAGTGGAGTGGATGGAACATCTCCTGCATGTAAGCCTCAATTGGGCATCCGCACGTTACATTAAATTCTTTTAGACTTGTTGATGAATGTAAGGATGTTTGCTGGAGCAAAGCTCCAAATGGAATTATAATTGATGGTGTATGATCCTAGATGCAATGCTTTGGACTTAATATAAACCGGACATTGACAAAGGAAATGTTCCGTAGTTTCAATGTCACCGCACATGTCACAGTTAGGGTCGTTCGACAGCCCTATTGTGTGGAGGTGCTTTTGAAGAGAGCTATGTCCTGTTAGGATGCCTGTTAACTTTCTCAGGTTAATTCTGTTGAGTGATAGGCAATACTTTGCGTTTTTGCTGTTTATTTTTATAGAATTTCTGGCCTGCCTTCAGAGAATTCCAGTATTTTTTGAATCTTTGGGCCTTCCAGTCCAAAACTGTTCGTTGAAGCGTCGAGAGTGAGACGGCAATAGCTGTTTCGGGGCCAATGAAGCGGTTGTTGGAAGCTAGTCTTGCTAGCTCGTAGTCGTAGGCTTTTCGTTTCCCTCAATATTTGAGTGACCTGGGACCCAAGTTAGTGATACTTGGTTCGTTTCTGACAGCTTTTGTAGAGAATCTCGGCATTCAAGAACTATTGAAGACGTAAATTTGTAGCCACTTACGGCTTTAATCGCTCTTTGGCTGTCTGTGAGAATATTGATGGACAGTGAGTTTTTAGTGTTGTGTTCGAGGATAATTCTGCATCATTCTAGAATTCCGTTAATTTCTGTGATAAATACGTTATGTGTTTTCCCAACGGCACACAAAATTCTTTTCCGTTCGTTGGGCAAACAAATTCCTGAACCGGTAAGATTATTGTTTCGCGAGCCATCGGTGAACCATGCTATATTTCCATTTGAAGTGGAAGATCTAAAACCACTTAGGCGGCCCTAGCTCAATGTCCATCCGCAATACCAAACCTTTTTGTGGTACTACCTTTCAGGGGAAAAAAAGATTTTGAAAATCGGTCAACATTTACACGTGTTATCGTGTTTACAGACGGACGGACAAACATTTTCTTTGCAGATCTTGGGTACGTATCGATGCTCATCACCTCCCCCCTTAAGTTGACTGGTAGCAAACGTAGAATTCGTACTTCGTACCGGCCCCAAAATTGTCTATTGAACCTTGTGAAGTTTCAAAAAAACATTTGCAAGGGACCCGTACGCATCAGAATATATATGCAAGCAGAATAGATCTTGCAAAACGACTCATACCCATACCCATACTTCCTTGGACAAAAATGTTCGCTACTTTTTTCTCTACAACACTGAACAAAAAATCTCATCCCTTAAGAAATATTCACGAAAAACCACCAAATGTCGCGTAGCGTGAGTTGGACCCACAATAAGGACTCTACAGCCCAAACCACTCTACAAATTTTCAATAATTTAATTTTCATGATTTTTTGATGTCCAAATCTTTGATTTTAAGCTTTCAAGAGCAATTTCTGTTCAAATTTTGCAGAGATAAAAGATTCACCAACCTTCAAAAATCCACGTTTTTTACCATAACTTCAAATATGTTCTTAACCGAATTTGCCAAAATTCAAATTCGTTATCATTTATTCATGTAATCTTTCAGGAAAGTAAAAGATTTTGAAAATCGGATAAGATTTACCCGACTTATGTAGAAAAAAGTAGTTTGGCCCTAGTAGAGACTCAGTTTTAGGGCCGTGGCTGAGACCAACGACTCGAAATCAAAAAATGTTCTTTCATAAATTATCGGGCGTGCCTAGACCTTTCAAGAAAAAAAAAATTATGAAAATTGAAAAGATTATATAGATTAAAGACCCATTAGTATGCTTCCGGCTGTCTCGAAAGCGCTGGAAAAGCTGATGAAGAGACAAATCACCGATTTTATAGACGAATTCAATCTACTTCATCGGTTGCAGTCAGGTTTCCGTTCGAATCATAGGATTGTGACTACATTATTAAAGATAACTGATGATATCAGAGCTAACATGGGTGATAAATAGCGACGGTTATGCTGCTGCTTGAGTTTTCGTAGGCCTTCGACGCGGTTAAACACAATCTGCTCCTCGAAAAGTTGTATGTCGGTTTCCGGTTCTCAAACTCTGCATTGAGGCTAATAGGGAGCTATCTGAGTTCGAGGAGGCAGAAGGTAATGGTGAATGGATTTAGTTCAGATTTTCGTGATGTAGCTGTCGGTCTACCTTAGGGATCAGTTCTCGGCCCCTTGCTTTTTTCGATTTTTATAAACGACTTACCTGACGTTATTAAATTTTCTCGAATCCACATTTCGCTGACGACGTTCAGCTCTATCGGGCGATCAATAAGGACTCGATGCTAGATGATATGGATAAGCTGTCGGCTGATTTGAGGGCAATATCAGCTTGGGCCGGGGCCAATAGTTTGACGCTAAATGTTGGAAAGACGCAGGCGGTTCGCATCTCGGATAAGAGAATAAGCATCGGATATTCCGCCAGTGGTGTTCAACGGTGTTGAGTTAGCTTACTCGGAGTATGTGAATGACCTTGGTATTCTTATTGACGACCGTTTGGGATGGCTCCCTCATGCTCGCTCGGTTGCTTTATGCGTCATTCTTGCCGCGACGGACTAGATTGTTGCTGGTCAAGGCACTGCTCATGCCGCAATTTGTATACTGCTGCCAGGTTTTGGGTACGCTGATGGTCTCAGTGAAGAAGGTCTTGGGAAGTCCGTTTAAGGCTTGTGTGCGCTTTATCTGTGGCCTAACTCGCTACGATTCGACTGACAATGACATTAATGTACTCCTTGGATGTGATCTGTTCTCATACTTCGATTATATGTCTTGTGTGCTTTTACATAAAGCAATCCTGTCCAGAGAGCCAAAATATCTTTACCAGAGCATAACGCAGACCGGAAACATTCGAACGTTTAACTTGATTGTACCGAGGGTAAATAGCGACATTATGTCAAGGTCAATGTTAGTTGGTGGTGTTACTACCTACAATTCGTTGCCACCGAATGTTAAAAGAATCATATCGTTAACTGGCTTTAAGATTGCCTGTAGAGACTATTTCGTAAATAAGGATACTAGTGTTTTATAACTTCCATCTACTCGAGAACTTCAGTGGCTACGTGACATATCTAGCTAAATTTCTATTGTGTTTCCATGATTCCGATACCAGGTAAAATTTCCCATTTTTGTAAGCTCCCTTTCACGAATTCTAATTTGCGACATATGTAATTTAAAAGGCTGAAAGGCCTTATACATGTATTTATATGAATAAAGAACAGGAATAAGAATAAGATCTACTCGAGATTTGTACAAAAGACCGGCAACCACTTAGGTGGTCCTTCGTTCAAAAATGCACATCTGCAATACTAAACCCACTTTTGGTACTACCTTTCAGAAATCGAAATTTTGAAAATTGGTTAAGTTTTGCTCAAGTTATCGTGTTTACGGACGGGCGGACGGACAAGTTTTTTTTTGCTGTTTTGGTATCTAAGGACCATGATAGATGCTCCCGCCCCTACTTCCCCCTCTCAAATCGACTGGTTACAAACGTAGTGATAAACGCATGGGACTCGTACTTCGTACGGGTCCAAAAAATGATGAGGTTGAAACGCAAGTGAAGTATTTTTAATGGTAAGTTCAATTGAGGTTACATTTTGTGATCTCGTTATAGTGCGAGAACATTACAGAGCTTCAGACATACAATATGTGTGAAAAGATCAAATTACCTTTTAGTTATCTGTCTATATACACAACTACGTTGTAGGCTTATACCAGCTTTCGGAATCGAGTTGTGATTGTGTGTGCAAGTTTGACCGTTCAAATCAAATAAAAAGTAACGTTTTTTCGCTTCTTCCTCACCAAGCTATAATGTCACTAATCCGAAGATGAACGGCAAGCAATTCATCTAACATTTTTAGGGGCAAATAGGGGTAAACCAGATAGTGGTGTGTTTCGGAATGTCTAGGGTGAGTTTCGTTTCACTCCTAGTGACAGAAGCATTATTTCTGTATAATTACTATTCCAAGGCGTTAGCGAGAAAAAATTTCCTGTTTCTGTTTACAAATATTCATTACTGCTCTTGTGATTGTTTCACTCGCCACAGCAATAATTTGTGGGAAGCCTGTTAAATACACAGAGAGAATTGCATGATTTTCTACATGTTACTTTTGTGGTTGCATTAAAATAACAAAAATTCCGCGAATTGTAAATGATGTCGGACTGTTAAAAGAATTGATTTTTAGTAATCCTATTGTTTGTTAAGTCGTGACTATTGTCCGAAAAATGCAAACCAACAAACTTTATAGCTGCAGGTTCACACCGAAACCATTGCAGTTTTACTCAGCCTCGGTTGATTAAGCATCAAATTTAACAGTTAATCTACCGACTGGTATATAAATAGCTCTATTTGTTAACATGAATTCTTAGTTTCCTCTTGAATAAGAAAATGACATAAATGTAAGAAAAAAAAAGAGTTCGTGAAAGTAAGAGGTTCGTGATCTGAATTGCACGCATTACTTATTTCGAAATCCTACAGCATGGCGTGCTTTCAACTATAACTTAAAGCAATCAACTGTTAGCGATACTATAAACAGTAGCAAAATCAGATTTATTTCAATTTCTAGTTAAACCGTATTTGTGATAAACTCACCTTAGTGACGAAGATCGATGAAATTTACATTGAGCAGAACATTTTTTGGATTTTCTATTTTAACGATGTTCCACGTTTCATTTTGACGACAATCCGGAAATAGTTCAAGAGGGCGTCTCAAGAAAGATTAGACCTTGTCAATCAAGGCAGCCTGGTGCTGAAATTCTGACTACGCCTAATTGGAAGATCAACTGAGGTTATTAGTTAGTCACACCATCGAAGTCGGCACCAGGCTGCCTACTTGAGACCTAAAGCTGGGAATAAAGAAGGCAGCCTGGTGCTGAACATCTGTTCTTACTAAAGTGGAGGCAGGAATGAGTTTTATACGTTACATAAGTTTTAATTCGGCATAGCTCAAGGACGCAGCCTGGTGCCGAGTTGAAACTTATATGACGTATAGATCTACTACTAGATCTACTACCTTCTACTCTTTGGTAAAAACAGATGGTCAGCGCCAGGCCTCCTTCTTCTAAATCTTATTTTCCAAAAGGATTCATTGTTGCAGAGTCGAAGAGCGTACCTTTTTTTATTTCAGATTCCCTTACTGAACCCTTTTGAGAATTTAAAGTATGCCCTTAAGTACATACTTAGAGAGCAATTGTGAAAATTGTATGATTTTAAGTATTTTACTTATCAGCGAAAGGCGTAAGTACCACCGTTAAGATTTTAGAGTAAAATACTGAAGTGACCTTATACATTTACTTCAGAGCGTTTTTCTCGTGAATCTGAACAAATATATTTTTCATTCCTAGGACGGAAAACTGCTGTTTTCCGTCCTATTTTAAAACAGAAAAGCAGTTTTCTGAACCCTCGAAATGAAAAATATTGTACGAAACTCGGAAAAATGTATGTTTTTGACTAGTGTGACTGCAGCCCTTGGCTTCATCGCGGGCTGCAAACCTCACACTCGTCAAAAACATTATATTTTTCCTAGTTACGTAAATAACTATTTTGCAAATTGCAGAAATGTTTTGTTTGTGCTACTAAGTTAGCTTAGGTATGCATTTCGCTCTACTGTGAAATACCTATTCAGCAATCGTCATATTTGACTCATCACAAAATTGATATGAATCCTAAGATGAGATAATTTTGAGATGACTTTCACTTTATAAAATGAGTTGATATCTGACTTAAGTAACGGATGTTGATAATTTCGTATGAAACTATTCGTTATAATTTCACACTATGATCAGTGTGAATGCTCTATACAAAATAACAAAAGTAGAGTGAAGTAGATGACAAAATTTGACACTGATGCAATTTATCAGTATAATTTCTTTTAATTGAAGAGCTCAGCAGAAAAATGGCATAGAGGACAAATTTGAATGTCAAATAAAAGTGAGAGAGAAACATTCAATTCAATGGTTAGAACCCTCTGGACGAATCCGGAAGGCAGGCCGGTGCCAAATAAATTCCTTTGACGATGTTGGATGATGAAACGAGTACATAAATGTGCACTTGATTCCGACTCGGCACCAGGCTGCGTACTTGAAAAGCATTTGTAGCCTTATAGAGGGCAGCCTGGTGCCGAAAGTCCGTTAAAGTCATTGTAACGGCAGTAAAGAATATTAAACGTCATATAATTTTTTTTGGCACCAGGCTAGTTCTGCCCTCTATGTTGACAGTAGAATATGTTGAGTAGGCAGCCTGGGGCCTTGTTGATATTAATGTGACATATAATATTCGCAACTGCGGTTTCGATGACATTAACAAATTTTTGACACGAGGCTGCGTTCTTTATGGTTACTTAAACATCTGAAGTAGGCAGCCAAGTGCCAAGTTGGAACCGAGCGCATGGTAATGTACTCGTTTTTCACTCCAGCATTTTCATAGAAACTTTTTTGGCACCAGGCTGCCCAGTTCGGAATGCAAACGTCTTTTCGTTGCAATTTTTCTCGATGAAAATGTTCTAGACGACGATAAGATAAGTAGTTGAAGCACTAGATAAAGGACCGATTTCATGTCTCAACTCCTTATTTCATCGTCGCTAGAACATTTTCATGTAGTAAAATTGCAACAAACAGAGACCTTTCTTAAGAGATCATCACCTTATGTGTTTTTTCTACCTAGCCCTTCAATTGTTTATTTAGATATTATACTTTGCTATGCCACTCCATCCCCCACTCACAAGGTATTTTCGTTTTTGTTCTCCGAAATGTCTTTATAGGAACAAATCAAAGGTGTTGAAGAACAGCACTTGAGGGAACAATTCCATTTCTTCTAACTGTTTTATTGGCGTAGATTTCTGGTCGCGAGGCGACCAACTGGCCTTGAAACACAGATACTATCAATCATAGGATACAATTCATTACGTAGTACTTTTACAATGAACGTGTAAGCTCTTATTTGTATTGACATGACGCTCAGACATTAACACATCTAGAACAGTTGCGTTATGGAGATAATTAGAAGAGATCAACATTTCGGCATCTAGTGCCAATCTTCAGTCAAGTCATGCACCTTGATATGCTAATGGACGTGATGGGCAAAGTGCTGATGTATCTATTTGCCTCGGTTAGAGATATTTTTTGGACTAGCGAAGTGTAACGGAAACGGTTACAGCTGCCATCTGTTGAAGTTTTGTATGAAACATTACTTGCTATAACCCTGAGTGTATTGTCTCCAAAGTTAACTCAAGAGCTTATTACGTTCATGCGATCTTGAAGCTGCAGATGCCAACATATTGTAACTATGCAGTGTGAGGGTTTAGTTCGATTGTGTGCAACATATCGATTTACCGTTCTATCTAATGATAACAAATCGGTGAAATCATGGGCGGTCGTTACGGAGAACAATTTCAGGCTATGTGAGGGAGCACGGGGAGCACACAAACTCGTAATTAATTCAGAGAATTTGTTCTTGAGTAAACCCAACTATGAAAAGTCATTCGATACTTTTCAAATCTCTACGGATTGGGGCCCTCTGACAAATACTATGATCCTCTATTCCACCTAGTCATGTCATGTATTCTGTCTTAGTTAGATTCCCACATTTAAATGTTCCCATTTCAGAACGCATGGTTGTAACCGGTACGTCGAATAAGCCTCGTCGTCTGAGCACACATGCTACGATAAATCTTCTAGCCTCCGGCATAAGCCGTACACGCCATACATCTTCAAGCCTCCGACTTCACTATGCCTATTCTAAACGAGCCCGTAAATGCAGTGTATCACACACAACTGAAATACCTTTTTCTAGGGCATTTGTGTGAGCAACCAGTAATCCGTTTGTTGGACCACATGCTTAACGTGAATTCCGAACCACGCCTACATATTGTAGCTACATATAGGATTTCATCTGGTGTTCATTATATCTCCGCCTTAAGATAGACTCAGAAATATGTACACAGAATTCATCGTGTATGGGTGACGTCATATATGTCGTTCTTCTGTATATGTATGTGTTGTGGACACCAAACAATACAACTACCCATTTTTAGAAGCTTGGGTATGCTTGCGAAGGTTACTTTCATGCTACAAATTGAAGAAAAATCCTATACAGAATTTTATCCTCCCCGGGCTTGAACCCGGGTATTCTTGGTGGAAAGCCACTACATTACCACTGAGCTAACCCGTTTACGTGGCGTAAAAATAAACCTCATTACTTCTTTGCGATACTGTATTTAAGAACAACCTCTTAGATTCACTTGGCATGTCTCAAAATTGAAGTTTATTCTATTTTTTAACTTTAAAAAAACAACGTTTAGCACTAACTGAGTTCTTCCACTGAAAAGCAATGAAAAAACTCAGTTGTTGCTTAGTCCGTCTGGTAGGCCTTCGCTAAGCGTAATTTAATGTTTTTCAATGAGGATGAGGTTCCTATATTTGTCCTGGAATCACAAGATCAAGACACAGGACCACACGATAAGGTGTGCCAAAGCTTAACTTACGTAACTCAGTATAAAAACAACCGATTTTGAAGCGTTTGATGCGAAATCGGCTTCTGTCAAAACATGATGAGACTCATTCATTTCATCATGAAATTCACTATACATCGGCAGATGTCGAACTAAACACTTCTTAATTACGTATTTGCCACATCAGTGTGAGTAAAAACCTTTCCATATATTTAATTAATAATTTATTACTACTAAGGGAAATATGGCGCGATATACAGTTTGATTTCAAGTGGTAGGGATAAAAGGATAAATTATTAATTACTTAGTTTGCATAGGTAATTATCATTCATCATATCATAATATTTTATTATCTTTTGTCTTTTATCTATTATCTTGTCTCTTTGCTTATTTACCAACAATTAACTTATCTGTTATTGTCGTTCAAAAGTAATTAACAAAAATGTTATATACAGGTACGAACGATCGATACCTTTGAAAAATGTTGATGGGAGGGGAATTTTATGACAGCTGGTTTGAAAATCGATGAAGGGAGGGGGTTTTGACAATTTGTTTGAACGAATCGAAGTTGTTCGCAAGTGACATAGAAAGAAAGACGGTATACAACTTACCACCACCCCTCCCAAATCAGTAAAAAATGATAAATTTTTTAAATTATTCAACGCATAATTAATTAAAAATAAAGAAAAATTCCAAAACTGATGAATATTCTCTAAAATTACATTTCAATAAAAAAAATCGTTTCGTGACTTCAAAATTCCATGCCAGAATTTCAATTACGAAAGATTAAAAAAAAAACGAAAAAATAAAAAAAAACAAAAAGATTAATGATTGTATATCTTGGCATGGCTTCACATTTCACGAATACATTAATGCTAAAATAAATTGAGTTCATGGAAGTGAAACGACACAACGGCGTCCCCCCATTATTCGATATGGAAGTTGCCCGTCTCTCGGAATACACGATAATATAAAGGCAGAAGTTTTATGTTTATTTATATAGCTACGAGTATATATTCACGTGGCAATGGCAAGGCGTATATCAGCAGTATAGCAGCTGCGGGGCAAAATCGAGCGCAATGTACACAGAATGTTAGTACATAGCAGAGTTTCAGAAATAAATTTGAAAGTAGATATACACAACCTTTGTATGTGTACAATGAATAAGTGGGATTATATGGCTTTCATGCACATAAAATAGGGTCTTAGCAGCACCATTGTGACGCACAGGAAATGATTTCAAATGAATAGATAAAACAGAATTACCGCTAATTGAATGGATTTCGGTTTCGGCCATATTGTGTTAGGATTTTACAGGTGTGGCTAATTGAAAATCGGCCCTAGGTACCCCTCCCCCTCCCCTTTTCGTCTTTTACATAAATTAATTTTATCCAAATTATCCACAAACTTTAAAAATTAATTAGAGTCTACCAAACTTCATAATTAATTGTTGTTTGAATTCAGTAAGCTTTTTACAACATATGGACAAATTGCTAACCAAACCGATCATTACATCCGTAGCTATAATTAAATACGAACATGTCCCGCATGAATCATCTATGCGGTTCAACTCAACCTCGATTTATTTTATACATACTTCAACGGCAGATGCAGGTAAATGCTTTTCGGTAAATATGTTCATTGTTATATAATTCATGGTGTTTGTGTTTGAGTTAGCAGAAATTTTTTGTGATAATTCGTCTGTATAGCAGTGGGGGAAATTGAAGGCCATAAAATCGTTTTACGAGTTTTGTAATTTCACCATTTAAATTTTTGAATAATTTACACAAAGTTAACAACGA
>WJQU01002482.1:0-25000 GCA_029228625.1 Pseudolycoriella hygida | reverse complement strand
AGAATTCTCTTGCCTTTCACGCCGTCTTCCAGCATTCTCTCTGAACTATCACAGATGGCAACAATTTCTGATTGAAGAACGGTGGCGTGTACACCCAGAGCTCTTGACATTACGTAATTAAAGTTCTCTGAGTACACACCTGATCAGATCCATACGTGTAAACTGCATAATCCGCTTCGATCGGAAGCGTACCTGATTCCCATTCTGATCTCTTGGGAAACTGCGTTTCAAATCTTCTTTCGAAGCAGAAACGCGCTTTCATGGAGTCATCCGGCATTTCTACTTCAGCGAACTCTTGTTTGAGTTGAGTCAGGATGTTGGCATGCCCGAAACTTCGGTCTTGTGCAATCCAGTTCTGGGTTCTGTACAACCTGTACACCGCCAATTCAGCTTCCTGTTTCAAAAACAGATCTAACGGTGGCAATGACAGCAGAATTTCCATCGCCGCTGTAGGCGTCGATGTCATTACTCCTGTTATGCTCAGACACGCTAGCCGCTGAATGCTCTCAATCTTCTTTCGTGTAACACTTAGTCTTGCTCGTGGAGCCCACACCATACATCCGCAAATTAGTATAGGCCTCACTATGGCTCATACATCCAATACAGAATTACTAGGTTTTAGACCTCATTTTTTGCCAAACGTAGTACGACATAGCCTTTTTCGCTCGCTCATCAACGTGCTCTTTCCATTCCAGCTTACTGTCTAGTATGACTCCCAGGTACTTGACTTTGTTCAGTCTTACAAGTAAGTCGTCCACCGTCATGTTTCAGAGAATTGAAGGCAAGACTCCGCCTTGTGGACATTCTGTGTCGACTAACCCGCAACGGTACGCACCGAACAAGTCTAAAGACAATATTCGGTTGCTCAGCATAGCCATAATCCACCTAATGAGCGTCCTTTCCATTCCGAACCTTCTTATTGCCCTGTTAATTGCTCCGAAAGGTACTTTGTTAAAAGCTCCTTCCAGATCTAGAAACGCAGCTAGAGTTGTCTCGTCAAATTCCTTCGATTTTTCTACATTGAACACCACCTGATGGAGAGCGAGTCCACCGACTTGCCTGATTGATAGGCATGTTGGTTTTTGTGTAACGGATTTACCTTCAGGATAACGTCTCGTATGAATCTATCGCACATCCTCTCAAGCGTCTTTAAAATGAAAGACGTGAGACTGATCGGTCTATACGAACTCGCTTGATCATACGTTGCACGTGGAATAAAGTGTAGATGGGTCGGTGCTTTTGGCGGGGGCTTCGAGTGGGATTAGCTGGATCTTGGTATTAGGTGGTGGACTTTGAGTAGCGTTAGATGGGGGTTGGTCGTACAGTAATGACGATTACGACGAATATGTCGCGACCATAACCAAAGTGATGAATTTTGCACTTTAGGTGATTTCAACAAACATTAAATGAATTTCGGACCCAAGCAGGAATGTCGACGAATGGATTCATGGTAAACGAAGTTGACGCTGATCTACCTCCCGTCCGAAATTGTTGAAGGATCCAAATCCGAGATAATTTTCTCGATTCTAGCTACAGCCGCACGATTTTAACTTTGGATGTGAATAAGCGGCGGACAGTTGACCCGAATGCGTTTTGGAACAAAAATCGTGCGGGCGTAACGATCTGAATCAGATTAACAACATTCGCAATCACCAAAACGACGTTCTGGATCTATTTTTCTTTAGCAATCCAGATATTATCGAGGTCGCTGCATCCGAAATGCCACTAAGTAAAATTGACATTTTCATCCACCTCTAGAGGCCATCATATCGAAGGGCTCGATAGATTCCATAGAACAGAATCCCATCGAGTACGAACCTTACTTAAGACATGGTGACTATGACGGACTGAACAATAATTTGAATTCGGTCGATTGGTCAGTATTGAAAACTCAATCATCTGATGTTGATGGTGTGGTCGATTCGTTCTATAATTTTCTATTGATTGGTTTTAGTAAATTCATTCCATTGAGGCGATTATTTCAGATGTATGACCCACCTTGGTTTAGTAAGCGTCTTAAGAATCTTAAAAACAGGACCAATAAAGCTCAGAAAAGGTACCGTACCAGCGTTGGTACTCTTCAAGGTCAAACTTCTTGTCTATCATTAACGAATTCAGCACCCTTCAAAGCGAGTCCTATGACAAATACATAAAAAAGACAGAAGAATTGCTGAAGTCTGATCCGTCCAAGTTTTGGTCTTATGTGAAGTCAAGGAAAAAGACATTTGGTTATCCTTCAATGATGTATCGTGCTGGAGTAAAAAGCAATACTCCTAATTAAACTCGCAATCTCTTTACTGATTTTTCTCCAGTATGGTAACATCTCTTCATCTTATTCTAACGTTGAAAAGAGTTTGAATCTCGGATCAATAAAGCTGAATATTGAAGAAGTTCTGACGCACATGCAGAGCGTTGGTACATCCAATGGTGATGGACCAGACAAGGTTTCTCCTCTGTTCTTAAAAGAATGCGCTCAAAATTTAGCGACTCCATTTCTTGAGATTTTCAATCTGTCACTATTAACAGGAACTTTTCCTACTCGTTGGAAGAATTTTTAAGAATGGTGCAAGAGGGATCGTAGAGAAATACCGAGGAATAGCGATTTTACCCACATTTAGCAAGTTCTTTGAGTCGATTGTAAGTGAGATCTTGATAGTAGAATGCAGAAATATCCACACGGATTCATTAAAGATAGGTCTACCTCCACCAATCTAATTGAGTTTGTGAGTTATGCTCTATAAGTTATGGAGTCAAAAGCGCAGCTAGATGTTATGTACACTGATTTCGTAAAAGCCTTTGACAGAGTAAAGCATTCGATGCTCATTCATAGATCGTCTCTTATGGGATTTCATTTTAGTCTCCTAACGGGTAGGAGACAATATGTCAAAATGTCTGGATGGACATAGCTTACTTTCCATGTGTCATCGAGAGTTCCCCAGGGAAGCCACCTCGGCCCTCTGTTATTTATTTATATTGTTTATGAACGACACCACTAGAGTTTTTGCCTCGTCATCTACTTATTTCTTATATGCAGATGATTTGAAAATATGTCGGGTGATTCGTTCTGTCTGCGATGTGGTCGCTCTACAGCATGACCTAGAGAAGCTTGTCATTTGGTGGTCACACACTGATAAATGTCGAATAATATCTTTCAATCGCAAGATGTCAACGGTCGGATTCGATTAGACGATCGACGTTAGTTCGCTTAAACGCGTTGAAGTTATTCGCGATTTGGGCGTTTTAATGGATAAGAAATTAACATTTTCTAGTCACGTTAAGAATATTATCGCAAAATCGTATTTGTGAGGAGGATCTGCAAGGACTTTCGGGACTTAAATGCCCTCAAAAGTGTTATATTTCGCTCATGTTCGCTCGTATCTTGAATACGCTTCTGTAGTGTGGCAGTGCCATCCATATCATGAAACTTACATTGACAAAAGAAGTTTTTGATTTATGCTTTAAGACGAACAGTTCCCACGACGAAAACAACGTGCTTCCTCCTTACGTCAGCAGGTGTAAGTCAATTGGTTTAAAGATCTTAGTAGGAGGCCGGATAAACGCTTGTGCTGTCTTCGCGTTTGACCTATTGAGTATGGGCTTGGATGCTCCGGCACTATTGTCAAAATTAACAGTCAAACAGCCTGCAAGGTTTTTACGGCAGACCGTCAATCGTAAGTCTCAGCAAAGCCTTGATGCTCTAGTAATCAGTTCTTTGATTAAAGTCGCAGCCTTTATAACGAAAACTTTTAACGATTCTTTGCCCCACAGTTCGTTTCCCTGGGCTCGTGCAATATAACGTCCAATTTCAATTTTTTACACTCCCCCTGCGTGGTGTGTCTTTCACCCTTTATGTGTGTGTTTTGGTATTTAGAAGTATTTTCACCATAATAAGCGAAAAGAGTTCTTACTCGTGTTGTGAATTTTTTCATCTACCAATTCACCACACCATTCTATCCATCTCACAATGGATGTAAATATTTTTCAAGAAACAACCACATT
The DNA here is from genome assembly GCA_029228625.1 of Pseudolycoriella hygida. NCBI lineage: Eukaryota > Metazoa > Arthropoda > Insecta > Diptera > Sciaridae > Pseudolycoriella > Pseudolycoriella hygida. Next base: position 21,001 of record WJQU01002482.1, on the reverse strand, counting down.
CTTCTCATGATCTTGTGCTGACTGGGCTCGATTATCTTACTGTTTATCATAGAATTTCATATTACATCATTTTCGCGAAGATAAAAGGCGATTACGTTAAACCAGGATCTTTCAATGAGATTGAAAAAAAATCAGCCTAGCGATTGTGTGTAATTTCTTAATAAACGCAAAATGTTTCCGTTTCCAAGCGAAGGTTCTTCTAATATGCAACACTGTTTGCAATAACAATAACAAAACAAATTTTTTAAGTCCACAGAATGAACATGTATACACATGCGGTGTGTTATACAGCAAAGCGAAGGTGGTGTTTGTACAATCTGTCCTACAAAATTCATTTAAAATGGTCTGGACGTTCATCAAGATTATCAAGAATTAAATACGGCTATGTATTCATATTTTATGAAACTCCCATAAGTTGCATCATTGCGCCATATGATTCGTATTTTCGATATAAAATTCATATTAATTCCAGTCGCAATGCTTTTACCTACATTTCAAGCCACTTAAGTAATTAACAGTATATCATTATGCCTTTTAAAAGAATATACAAAACTGAATGTTAATTACTTAGATGCATGATCGGTAATCGTATCTTTTTGAAATAACTGGTATATGAATTAATATCATCTCCTTTTCGAATTTGTAATTTTAATTTGAATCATCAAGGCTTATATTTCAATCTCAATCACCGATTCTTCACAGCATCGATCTAATTTTCTTCATTTTGAGTTGTTTTTTTCTTCATAACACTCGGGTCTATAATACGCAAATTACGAACCTGAAAATATACTTTCTAAATTTCGTGTTTTAAATTATCGTAATCCTACGAGTCAAAACAACAATTTGGAAGCACTTACGTACAGGAGAAGAATCGTAAGATTGTGCAACGTTTCGTTTTAGCTCGTTTCACCGAGAAACCGAGTTTTACATGCACAAAATGCAAGCGAATGCGTGAAAAAAGAGATAAAAGAGAAATAAGAAAGATGCACAAGTTTGTGATTCTCTTCCTGTACAATATTTTACATGTGGATGCTCGGTAAATGCGTTTTCCGAGTCGCTCGCGACGAGGTAATAACGCATTTACCGAGCAGAAACATGTAAAAACCGTTAAGAAAAATTTTATTTACCGGTAATTGGTAATCACCATAATCGGTTTTCACCGGTTTTTTACCGGTTGTATTCCCTATCAATGACTTTACTATTTTTATCAAATAAAATTTCACATTTTCGTCTCATTTGTGTACTCTTCCTGGAGTGTGTTACTTTCCACTTTGGGACCATCCAAAAATCCCATCCGCATGGAAGAAGGAGGGGCTAAGGTAAATTAGAACTAAATAGGACGAATTTCTTTCAGATTTAATTTCAGAATTAACATTCCTTTCATAATTTCGATTCAAATTAATGCTCGAATTTCGTTCACTTCAGTCACGTTACTGATAACTGAAAAAATGATTCAATGTTTGTCTGGACCCGTACGAAGACGAAGTAGAAAGGTCCTATCGTTTACTACAAACAATTTTATTGCAACATGGGGTAGATCGAGGTGGACGTTGGGGTGATACATTTTTTATCGTCTAAATATGACGAATCAGCATCATGTCTGTCTCCATTTTTTTTTCAAACGGCTCAATCGATCACCCTAAACGTTTTTGAGCAAAATCGGACAAGTAGTTCCGGAGATATGATCGAAAAAGTGTCCAAAAGCGTGGATTGTCGAGGGTCGGTGAAACTTTTTCGCAAATATCTCGGCAAGTACACACGGAAATTGTTCATTTTGGTGTCTAATGAAAGAATTTGATCTCACAAACTGGAAAATTTTTTTTGTACAAATCGGGTCAGGGGTCTGGGCACTGGGACCAATGGAATGGACGAAATTGAGTTTCTTGGCCATATACGAAAGCAGATGGTTTTTCGTCTATGGACCATTCCATCAGTAGGTTGCGTGCGCTTTCATGCTAAGCTAAGTACATACGAGAATTGTGTTGGATGAAAGAAGTTTCTACAAAGGTTCGATCTACAATTCCTTCATACAACAGAAATATTTGCTTATCTGTGGAATATGGAAATGCCAAAGAGACAGTTGTAGAGAACACGTGTTTCAGGGCTTTAGGGAAAAATGACCTAATCCTTGGGTATGACCACTTCTATAATTGGCAGGGATGACCCATATATCTAGAAATATGAGAGGTAGAAAGTTCCTTCCAAAGGCAAAGTTGTAGAAAATAAAATTTTAGAGAACACGTGTCTCAGAATTTTGGGTAAAAATGCGCCAATCCTGGGATATGACTACTTCTAGAATTAGGAGAGATGACCCATATCTCTAGAACTATAAGAGTAAGAAAGTTGCCTCCAAAGGCAAAGTTGTAGAAAATAAAATTTTAGAGAAAAAGTGTTTCATGGTTTTAGGGAAAAATGGCCATATCCTGGGATACGACCACTTCTAGGTTTGGGAGGGATGATACATATCTCTAGAACTACGGGAGTAAGTTTTAGGGAAAACCATTTCTAGATTTGAATGGACTGAGACGTACTTCGGTTGGGCTCAGGTAATTTCTATGGATCTTTGAAATTCTTGTAGTTATAAAGGAACATAAAACATTGGATTGTTTGCTTATTTCTATTATATCTATTCTACTTGCCACATCTACTCTGTTTGCCACATCTATTTTGTTTGCCACATCTGTTCTGATACGTACGGGTCTTTGGTTATGTTTTAGCCTTTTATTTAGTTTTTGGTTGGTTTTTTCTGCTTATCCGCACAGGACTGAGGGCTTAAATTCAAATTTAAACGAATTATAACAACAAGCAAAAATCATAGAAATGAGTGGGTTTCATCAAAATTTAACTATTTAACTGAAAAAACAGTGAGTGAGGAACTAAATTTCAATATAAATCTTGTGCAATCGCTCCATTTTTTATCTTATAGTCATAATCATGAAACACATCCATTACTATGGTTTTAGCTTGATGTTATCTTGTTTTGTAAGATACTTTCCGGTGGGTTCATACCGGATAACATTGAACCGAAATTATTGGTTTTCCGGATAACCGACTCACCTTTAAGGGTAGTACAAAATGGAGGACGATATTTGTAGTTGGTAAGATTGACTTTCTTTTTCACTATTAGATTGATTTTCCGCTTCTTGGCGTGTCTGACTTCTCGCTTCCTGGTGAATTTGACTACCCGATTCCCATTCTGATTTCGACAGGTTGAGCCCAGAGCTATTGTATACTCAAGTCATACGATAAGCGAAAGAAAATCTTAAAGCACTTGTAGCATACCATACTACAAAAACATAATTCCCTTTCAAAAGACTGATCTGAATTTGTGCAATCATTTATTACGAATTCAATGTCATCTATTGAACATTTATTTTAATGTTTGCAATCGTATGTTGTGATACGTTCCCGACTGCCAAGTTGTAATTTTAGAATGAATAACAAAATACCGCGTCAATTAATTGCATTGTTGATGTTATTCGAACGATTTGGAAACCAACTACTTTGTTCAAATCTTTGTCGGGATCAATTCATCATTTGCTAAATGGGGACGATCGTTTGAACAACTATAGTAAAAGCATTTGAGTAACAATGAGGAAAACTGCTCACAGTGTTCATTGTTATCAGGTTAATAAATAAAATTCATGTGATGAACGCTTGAAGAGTCAATAAAAATGATTACTGGTTCTACATCTAGGAAGTCGGTCAAGGGCTTAAAGGGGTACGACAAATGCGAGGTAAAGACAATGTCGAAAAGGTGTGTCTATTGGGAGACTAAATATTAAAAATAGGTGATTTCGACAACAGATCGTGTGCGAAAAGACTTCGCTTTATTATTAAGTATGTTGACCATATCAATTTCTCGCGCCAGTGCGTACAAATACGGATGAAAATTGTCTTAGTAGAACCTTCTACAAATTACAGTTAACCTTCTACTCACTTACAATGTTCTACATAATTGTTTCTGGATAACTTAAGAGGATTTCTTCCATAACAAGACATCTATCGCAACAATGCAATAGCCCTTGCGCCAATATTTTGAAGGCGAAGCGAATTTAAAATGTAAAAGCATATGCAGGGGACTCGTGCGTATCAGAATAGATGTGGCAAACAGAATAGATGTCACAAAAAGACTCAAACGTATCTAAGTAAATATTTCCTTAACTCTTAAGCATGTGCAATTAAGTCCTCATTATATTGGATAGGAAATTGCCTAAAGGGCAATATTGAAAACCCAGTCCGAATCAACTGCGCAAAAAATCTCTCCAAGCCCTTGAAATAAGCCCAGAATTTAGAACCGTCCTAGAGCACTAGGAGAAGCCTCTGACCCATAACTCCATGGACAAAAAAGTTCACCTCTTTTTTCTATACAACATTGCACAAAAAACCTTATTATCAAAGGAATATTCACCAAATATCGTATTGGGTCGCGTAGCGTGAGTTGGGCCCTCACTACGGACTATAGCCCGAGCGATTTTCACTAATTTAGTTTTCGTGATTTTATGAACCTTGAAGAGCGATTTCCGTTCTAATTTCGCAGTGATATAAGTGAATAACATTGGAAAATAATGCTCGAACTCAAGCAACCTTACCCTTCGCCTTTGGCCTATCTTAGCTCAGCGCATGGCACCTATGATATCGTCTCTCTAATCCTCAACTTATCAGACGGCTCATCAATCGGCAGCATCGACGAAGCTATCGATTTCGGGAATGCGGTAAACAATAGACTATCTTCTGCTCCTCCCAGACAGAAGTGTTGGGACCTTATCAACGTCAATCGTGTTATAAACGAAAGTTTGAAATATACCGATGTACACGTCGTCGCCATATTTAAGGCATTGCAATGTAACGAATCTAACGCTTGGTTAAATGCTGTTCCATCGAAAAACACCGGCACATTTCTAGACAGCAATACTGTTAGAGTTTGCGTTGCTTTACGACTCGGCGCACCAATTTGTCGACCACATTTTTGTACATGCGGCACTTATGTTAATGAGTCTGCTATCCATGGGTTAAGCTGCCAGAAGAACGCCGGTAGACTCCATAGACACGCCGAAATAAATAACATTCTGAGTCACTCGCTATTATGAATAAATGTTCAATCAACTTTAGAACCTCCAGGTCTCCATCGTGACGACGGCAAAAGACCAGACGGTCTAACACTTACCCCTTACCGACATTTAGTATGGAACGCTACATGCTGGGATACCTTAGCCGACGGCCACGTAAAGACCTCAGCTAAGAGAGCTAGAAAAACTGCCGAGAACGCTTCAAATTACAAACACAATAAATACGTTGAACTGAAGGTAAACAATTATATTTTTAACGCATTTGCTGTAGAAACTCTCGGCCCCTGGTCGACCGATGCTTTAAATCTGATTAACAAAATCGGTCCAAAACTCAATGAAATCAGTGACGACCCTCGCTCTCATAGTTATTTAGTTCATCGTATTCAACGTCGCTTCGATACTGGAAACGTTATTGCCAAGTACAAGATTGGACGAGGTTTTTTATTTATAATGAAATTCAAATTATAATAAAACATAACCAAAGACCCGTACGTATCAGAATAGATGTGACAAACAGAATAGATGTGGCAAAGTGACTCGAACGTACCTAAATATACAAATAAGCAAACAATCCAACGTTTTCTGTTCTATTATAACTGTAAGAATTTCAAAGATCCATAGAAATTACCCAAGGTAATGTCAAAGGCCCTACCGAAGTACGTCTCAGACCATTCAAATCTAGAAAAGCTTATATTCAAGGACTAAGTCGTTTTTTCCTAAAGCCCAGAAAAACGTGTTCGCTTAAATTTAATTCTCTATAACTTCGCCTTTGGAACCAACTTTCTAACTCTCATAGTTCTGGAGATCTGGGTCATCCTGCCCAATTATGGAAGTGGCCATATATCAGTATTGGACCATATTTCCTCATAACCCTGAAACACCTGTTCGCTTTAATTTAATTCTCTACAACTTCGCCTTTGGAACTAACTTTCTAACTCTCGTAGTTCTGGAGATCTGGGTCATTCTGCCCAATTATGGAAGTGGCCATATACCAGGATTGGGCCATATTTCCCCAAAACCCTGAAACACGTGTTCGCTTAAATGCAATTCTCTACAACTTCGCCTTTGGAACCAACTTTCTAACTCTCACAGTTCTGGAGATCTGGGTCATCTTGTCCAATTATGGAAGTGGCCATATACCAGGATTGGACCATATCTCCCGAAAACCCTGAAACATGTGTTCGCTTAAATTTAATTCTCTACAACTTTGGCTTTGACAGTAAATCTCCATATTGCATAGTTAAGGAAATATAGACGAACGAAAAACTGTTTTCGTACATGGCCAAGAATCTCAATTTCGTCCATTCCATTGGTCCCAGTGCCCAGACCCCTGTACCGATTCCCACCGATTCCCAGTTTTGTGACATCAAATGCTTTCATTTGACACCAAAATGAGGAATGTCCGTGCTATACTTGCTGAGATATTTGCGAAAAAGCTTCACCGACCTTCGAAAAACCATGTTTTTGGTCACTTCATCGACCATATCTCCAGAACCACTTCATCGATTTTGCTCATCTTCGAACTTGAATCATGGGAGGCATGTACCTTTCAGGGAAAAAAAGTTTAGGCTGATCGGTTTAGCCGTTTGAGAAAAAAAGTGGAGACGGACAGACGGACATTTTTTTTATTGCTGATTCGTCATATTTAGACGATAATAGATGCCTCCCCCCACTCCCACCTCGACCTACCCCATGTTACAATAAAATTGTTTGTAGTAAACGTATAGGACCTTTGTACTTCGTACGGGTCCAAAAATGCAGACCTCAGTAAGCCAAGAGATGCGAAAATATTTTCGGTTCTCTAAAGAGGGCCGAAAGTATTTTTGGTTCTTAAAAGAGAGCCGAAAGTAACTGATGTAAACAATATGATGATTGCATCAGCAATTTCGTTGTGTTGAAAATTTGAGTTTTGGAAGTGAAAAATTACGATTTCCGCGGTTCTCGTGATGAAAAATTACGTGAATCACAAGGGATGACATATAAAAATTTAACCTGTGCGATGCAGCCCTTGCCTTCGGCGCGGGCAGCAACTCTCGCACAGGGTTGAATTTTTATACTTTCATCCCTTGTGATCCAAATAACTATTGATTTGAATTGGACATTCAGCTTAAGTGCAACTCTAGTTCCAAAATTTTTGAATGCGTTGTATGTGTGTACAGAACGTTGAAAGAATTAGTGAAATTACATTCTCAGTCAAGGGATCTGATCCATCCTAGAGATAGGGCCTGATTTATAAATAAGGAATTATTTATAATCAACTTACAAGTTTAAGTCATTCAACATTTGACTCTTTTACGAAAATTTCACAAGGTAGCACAAGGATGGCCGACTAGAACTAAATGTTTTTGTTCGTTCTAGGTTCACAATTTCATTTCTGCATTTACACATTGAATGAATTTTCAATATCATGCGTTATAACATTAAAAGTTACTCGTGACATTTTTTGCATCTAAATAATATAGACAATTTTTTTGTGCTTCACAGCGTCTCTAATTTCGGATAGCGATAGCGGAGCTTTTTTTCAAGAGCCATTAGGCAACCTTGATGGGAATCGTCTCTCATTCATATGATTCATTCAACCTCTTTCATTCACATTGAAATCGCCTCCAATTCCCATTTAAAATCGCCTTTGATTCATATGGGAATGGATTCTGACCTGAAGATTTTACAAATCGTTCGAGAAATCCTTCATCTGAAACTGTTTAAAAGTCTGGCAACACTTTCTCATACGAATTGGAAACTGTCAAACTTGTCAGTCAAACAATAAATGGCCGCTTTCGTTGAGTGAATCATAGATGGGACCCGGTCGAACAAACAAATAATATCCAGTAAATTCTACATCATCGTAACTCATAAATTATTTTAAATACAACTAAAGTCATGACTGCTTTTCCGGGAAGTATTGCCTTTGATGAATATGGCCGTCCGTTCATCATTTTGCGAGATCAAGAACAACAAAAGCGACTGACTGGAAATGATGCCATAAAAGTAAGTAAATTGATTTAAGATTCCTTTCAAAGTGAATTAAATCTAAAAGTTCATTGTTTCACCAATGTAAAAGCATAAATTGCAGTGCATCGAATCCTTCTTTTAATTGAAAAAACTGTAATTTCGCAAACATTTGTTGGCTCCGCCCACCCCTTGTGATCATTGAAAACATTCTGGAAGAATCTAAACAACTTTGTATTTAACATGAAAAATGTTTTGTAATTATAGAGTCATATTATGGCTGGTCGTCAAATAGCTTCCACCATTAAAACGTCCCTTGGACCGAAGGGTTTGGATAAGATGTTGGTAAGCGGCGATGGTGAAGTGACAGTTACCAACGATGGCGCTACAATTCTCAAACTGATGGATGTCGATCATGAAATCGCTAAGTTGATGGTCCAATTGAGTCAATCGCAAGACGATGAAATTGGTGACGGAACAACCGGTGTTGTTGTTCTGGCTGGTGCATTATTGGAACAGGCTGAATCTTTATTGGATCGGGGAATTCATCCGATTCGGATTGCTGATGGTTTTGAGCTGGCTGCACAGTGTGCCGTCAATCATTTGGATAGCATTGCTGAACCATTTCCCATTTCTAACGATAACTTGGAGCCTCTGATCCGCGTTGCAATGACCACTCTTGGCAGTAAAATCGTCAATAAGTGTCATCGACAAATGGCCGAAATTGCTGTAAATGCAGTGATGACTGTTGCTGGTAAGTTTAACAAAGGAACAAATTGAGTGAAGCTTCTGGAAACCATGCAGAAATGTTGTCGAATCGATGTCCGTTGTCCATGAGAAGATGTGTGTTTACTTACCATCAAGGTCAGTAAAACAAAAGAAGACGTCCACTAAATAAGCGAGGACACGGGAAAGGGATACTAAGAACGCACCCTTCATAATTTCTAAACATTTTTATCTTTTCGCACGGTGTGGGAAGTGGTGTATTGTTTCTCTGAATTTTTCTCGCGAGTTCTTGCCTACGCATGACACAATAACCAAAATTGTCGAAAGCTAAGCCCAAAAGAAACCCGTAAAATGACAAAACTATTCCACTGCGTAAGTCATGTGCACACGTACCCTAACAGCGACCACCAAATTATGAAAAACTACTCGCTTCAGGTTTTTTTTATATATTTAATTATTCCAGATTTGGAGAAAAAGGACGTCAACTTTGAATTGATTAAAATCATCGGAAAAGTTGGTGGCCGCATGGAAGACTCAAGTTTGGTTAAAGGTGTTGTCATTGACAAATCGATGAGTCATCCACAGATGCCGAAAAGTATGAAAGATGTCAAAATGGCAATTATCACATGTCCATTCGAACCACCAAAGCCAAAAACCAAGTATAAGTTGGATGTGACATCGGTTGAAGACTATCAAGCCCTTCGGACATACGAGGCAGAAAAATTCGAACAAATCGTTAAATTGGTTAAGGATTCCGGCGCAACTTTGGCCATCTGCCAGTGGGGTTTCGATGACGAAGCGAACCACTTATTGCTGCAACATAATTTACCGGCTGTTCGCTGGGTAGGTGGACCCGAAATTGAATTGATTGCTATCGCAACTGGTGGACGTATCGTACCTCGATTTGAAGAATTGACACCGGAAAAATTAGGAACTGCTGGCACGGTTAGAGAAATGTCATTCGGCACAGGTCAAGATAAGATGCTGGTTATTGAAGATTGTAAGAGTTCCAGGGCCGTTACAATTTTACTACGAGGCGGCAACCAGATGATTATCGACGAAGCCAAACGATCCGTACACGATGCCATTTGTGTGGTTCGATCTCTGATCAAGGTAACAATATGCGACGTTAATTCACGAATATTTACTAATTTTTATGATTCTCTGAAAAGGATTCTCGAATTGTTTATGGCGGTGGTGCTGCTGAGATCAGTTCCTCATTGGCGGTGGCTAAAGAAGCCGATCAGTTGTCAACCCTAGAACAGTATGCCTTTAGGGCTTTCAGTGTAGCATTGGAAGCTGTACCATTGGCTTTAGCCGAAAACAGTGGACTTTTACCGATTGAAACATTGTCAGAACTAAAATCCCGTCACTCCAGTGAAAAAATTCATTCATACGGCGTCGATTGCATGTTGACTGGCGAAAGTGACATGAAAAAACATCATGTTGTCGAATCACTGCATTCGAAGAAGCAGCAAATCATCTTGGCTACCCAATTAGTGAAAATGATCTTGAAAATTGATGATGTTCGATCACCTAACGATCAACCAAGTTACTAATTTGTAAAGAATCATCACTCAGTGAGCGCTTGTTGTTTTTTCAATAACCACCAATACACCCGAATCCGGTTGTCTTAATTTTCACAAATAAAAGCTTCTTTTTAATTAATACAAGTGAACAGATGTTTTCTTTTATAAGTGTATATGGGCAATTCGCACAACAGCCTTTGACACAGGGCTTCCAAGGACCTATACTGTACATCTATGGAATTGTCCATATACTTTTTGAACACGGTTCTCATACTTCGTCTCGTAATACAATTCTAGCTGAAATTACAAAAAACAACAGCTGGCACGAGCCCATGAGTGCTCTTAATCGTAAGCGATATTGCGAAATCTTCAGCTGGTTTCCATACATGCCATTTGCCAATCAAACAATTTGTGACTCATTCGATTTTCCTTTGAAAATGAACAGACCTTTCGGCCTTTCAGTTTTTTTTTTAATTTCGTTTGTGAGTATTATGGGCCGAAAATGGTATACTACAATTGGGTCTGAAAACTGATTTTAATTTTTTCTCAGGAAGTAGTCGATGGAATGTGAAGTAACACAGGATTTTTTTTGTACGGTTGAATGTTGACAGTGACCGCAACTTCGGCGGTTATTGGGGAAAATATGACCGAATTGAGTTGGGCCTGCACTAAGGACCCTACAGCCCGGATCACTCAATCAATTTTCACTAACTTTTTTCATGATTTCTGGAAGTCCAAATCTTTCATTCAAAACCTTGAAAAGCGATTTCCGTGCTAATTTCGCAGAGATATAAGTGAAAAAGTTTCACCAACCTTCAAAAAACCACGTCTTTGATCACTTTTTCGACCGAAAGTGTTGACTGATATTGCTCAAATTGCTCAATCAGTTTTTCGATTACCTTTCAGGTGGGCCTTGGCCTGCTCAAGAATTCCGATCCAACGCTGCCTGTCGTGCGCCGCGTATCGTCAGTTTCTTATTCCGAGCGTGCGAAGATCTTGTTCGACGCCATCAATCCATCGAAGTTTTGAACGACCAAACTCCTCTTCGCCCTTCTGGATCGTTACGGAATAATTTTGAGGGGGCTCTGTTCTTATCCATGCGTGCTAAATGCCTCGCCCACCTCAGTCTTTGGACTTTCACCACTGCCACTATATCCGGCTCTCCAAAATCACGTTCCAATTCAAAGCTATACCGCCGTCGCCACCTTTCACCCTCGCGCATCGGTCAAAATATGTTGCGGAGTACCTTGCGCTCAAACGTTAGGAGCAACTGTTCATCACTTTTTTTCATCGCCTAAGATTCGCATCCGTAGATCATTACTGAACGGATAAGTGTTTTGTAAATATGGCACTTCGTTTTCTTCTATTTTAACTTTGAGCGTAGATGTTTAATTAGACCATAATAGCATCTGCTTGCCGCCAAGACACGTCTGTGAATTTCAGGTGTATTATCACCATCTGACCGTATCAGCGCTCCAAGATAAATGAACTCATCCACTACCTCGAGGTTGAAATCTCACATGCATATTGTGTCTCCTCGTTGATTGGCTACCGGATTCAGCTCGGTCTTCATGTACTTGGTTTTAGACTCGTTTATCATCAAAATCATCATCTCAGCTTGGATTTTCAGATTTGTGAAAGTATCAACTGCTCCTGCATGCGTACGACTAGGGACGTCCAAGTCGTCTGCAAAGCCCAGAACTTGAACTGTTCCGTTCACCAGCGTTTTGTTGGCTTGGATACCAGCACGTCTCATTGCGATTTCCAAAGCCAAGTTAAAGAGTAAGCAGGATAGCGCGTCTCCCTGCTTCAACCCTTCTTTAACAGCAAACACATCTGACATGTCGTTTTGCACCTTGACACGACATCTGGTCCCATCCAATGTCACTTTCACAAGACGAATATACTTTGTTTCAAAGCACAGCTTCATCATCGCCGCAAACAACTCCATACACCTGGTCCTGTCGTAAGCTTGTTTGAAGTCGATGAAAAGATGGTACACTTCCGGACTTGAAATTCTCTGCCCTTTTGCAGAATCAGACGAAGGGTTGAATACTTGGTTAGTTGTTGAGCGATCTCGTCTGAATCCGCTTTGATAGTCCCCAATGACACTCTCAGCCCGTGGATTTAGTCTTTCGAATAACACTCGAGCAAAAACTTTGTAAGTCGTACTCAGCAAGGCAATACCAGGGTAGCTTTCGCATTCGGTTTTATCGCCTTTCTTGTGTAGAGGTAAAATGGCACGCTCTAACCACTCGCCAGGCACGTTTACGTGTTCCATATTCGTTTTACTAAATCATACACCACTTTTGACAATTCCTCACCACCCATCTTTAGCAGTTCCGCTGGAATATTATCGGGACCGGAAGCTTTGTTGTTCTTGAATGAGGTAATTGCTGCTGAGACTTCCTCCATTGTTAACGCCGCTACGATACGACCGTCGGCGTCAAGAAAGGATTCATCGCTATCATCAGTCACATCACCCGTTGTACAATGCATCCAAATGCTCTTTGAATCTCTCCAAGACATCATGTTTTGCAGTAAGCAACGTTCCGTTTACTGCTTTGCAGATGATTATTCGGGGGTTGAATCCTTTCCTTTGATTGTTTATACGTTTGTAGAACTTTCGTGACTCATTTGCGCTACACAATCTCTCTAGCTGAAGTAGCGTCCTATCTTCGGGCTCTCTCTTCTTGCGCCGGTGCAAACGTTTTTCCTCCTTCCTCAGTTCTTTGTATCTCGCATCTGCAGTCACTTTCTGTTCTCTCGTTCTTGCAGTTTCCTTTCTTAATCGCGCAGCGCTTTTACGTTCTGTAACATCAGCACACTCCGCATCAAACCAGGTATTGAAGTCATTAGGGCTCTGATATCCTAAGGTGTTGGTCGCTTCTTGTTTGATTATTTCACTCACCGATTGCCAGTCGATAGGAGTATCATCTGGTTGAGCTTGTTGAAGCTTTGTGCTAATGTTTTCAGCATACGTCGCCGCTATCTGTGGATCTCTTAGTTTGTCCACGCCTCACAGTTTCTCTCGTTGGCCATTATGAAATCAGGCAAGATGTGATCGCAGTGTTGACACCACAAGATAGTGATCAGAGTCGACATTTGCTCTCCAACATGTTTTGACGTCAATTACATCAGTGAGGTGTCTTCCGCTAATCAATAGATGGTCGATTTGATTAGGTGACAAGTTGTCATTGGGGTGCTTCCAGGTAGCTAGATGTCTGCTTTTATGTTAGTTAGTTAGTTAGCCGCGAAATAAATCATGCGCTGTCCGTTTTCATTCGTTTCATCATGCAGACTGAATCTTCCAATTGTTGGTCTGAGCACTTCCTCTTTACCCACTTTGGTGTTGAAATCTCCCAAAACGATTTTGATGTCGTGTGCCGGTAGTTCATCGTAGATATTTGCGAGCAATTCATGATATTCGTCCTTGACTATGTCTGACGATTCATTATGTCTATGTGGAGCGTGTACATGTACAGTAACTAACGAGTTCTTAAAACGGCCTTTAATTCGTAGCACGCATAATCGCTCGTTGGCCTTTCGGAAGTTTAGGACCAGGTGTTCCGATTTTTTCGCTACCAGTACCAAGTACATGGTCTCGACTTTTGCTGCTATGAAAGGTGATGCAGCCATTATTGCGAGATATTTGGGAGTCTTTATTATATCCGCTCTCTTGAATAGCTGCAAAGTCGATTTTGGCCTTCTTCTGTTCATTTTTCAGTTTTGTTAATCCTCCAATTCTGTGAGTCTGCCTCCCAGGCAGAAGGCCTCCCAGCATCCGAATGAGACCGCATATTATCTCTTTCTTCTCCTGCTTTCGTTGCAATAGGTTTTCCACAATCGCTCGCAGTCATGTGTCTCAGAGCCAGGTCGCAAGCCTCGAACCCTATTCATCGGAGGACCAATTTTGTTTTGTGATGGTAGCCCAACTGACTATAGGGCTGTGTATGCTGCCGTTGTCTCTTGCCGATGAGATCATCCGCCACCATCATCCACCACCCCATCTTGTTGGCGCCTAGCTGCCTTCGGCCCCCCTCATCCTACTACACCAGGGTTGATTACCTGATCGTTCATGCGGGCTGCTCATTATAACAGGTGTCACCACGGGTAGGATAGGATGTAGGAGTAAGTGGACAGAGGCTAAGGTACATAAGGAGTACTATATTACGCATAACACACCATTTAATACCCGACCCCTAGTCCTTAAGTGTTCAAAATTTGAAAGCATAATAATCAATATTTTGGGAGAAATATGAACTTGCAACTTCGGTAAATTTCCTAAGTACGGTAACTGGTTACGGTAACTGTTCTTACTTTTTTCGAGTTTCTGTTTCTGCAATTATTTTTCTAATATCTGAATATTGACAGCGGCCCCAATTTCGCCGGTTATTGGTGAAAATATGACCGACTTTCAAAGATTTTTTTGTCACAAAAATTGTTTTTGGACCCGTACGAAGTACAAAGGTCCTCTACGTTTACTACAAACAATTTTATTGTAACATGGGGTAGATCGAGGTGGGAGGGGGGATGCATCTATTATCGTCTAGAGATGACGAATCAGCAACAAAAAAAATGTCCGTCTGTCCGTCTCCACTTTTTTTCCAAACGGCTGAACCGATCAGCCTAAACATTTTCTTCCCTGAAAGGTACATGTCTCCCATGATTCAAGTTCGAAGATACATAAGCAAAATCGATCGAGTGGTTTCGGAGATATGGTCGAGGAAGTGACCAAAAACATGGTTTTTCGAAGGTCGGTGAAGCTTTTTTGCAAATATCTCAGCAAGTATAGCACGGAAATTTCTCATTTTGTTGTCAAATGAAAGCTTTTGATGTCACAAAACTGGGAACAAATATTTGTGGGAATCGGTACAGGGGTCTGGGCACTGGGACCAATGGAGTGGACGAAATTGAGATTCTTGGCCTTACGAAAATAATTTTTCGTCTCTATATTTCCTTAACTATGCAATTTGGAGATTTACTGTCAAAGGCAAAGTTGTAGAGAATTAAATTTAAGTGAACACGTGTTTCAGGGTTTTGGGGAAATATGGCCCAATCCGGGTATATGGCCACTTCCATAATTGGGCAGGATTACTCAGATCTCCAGAACTATGAGAGTTGGAAAGTTGGCTCCAAAGGCGAAGTTGTAGAGAATTAAATTTAAGCGAACACTTGTTTCAGGGTTTTGGAAAAATATGGCCCAATACTGGTATATGGCCTCTTCCATAATTGGGCAGTATGACCCGAATCTCTAGAACTATGAGAGTTGGAAAGGTGGTTCCAAAGGCGAAGTTGTAGAGAAATAAATTTAAGCGGACGCGTGATTCAGGATTTTGGGAAAACATGGCCCAACTCTGGCATATGGTCACTTCCATAATTAGGAAGGATGACCAGAATCTCCAGAACTATGAGAGATAGAAAGTTGCTTCCAAAGACAAAGTTGTAGAGAATAAAATTTTAGAGAACACGTATTTCAGGGTTTCAGGGGAAAATGACTTAGTCCTTGGATATAAGCTTTTCTACATTTGAATGAATGGTCTGAGACGTACTTCGGTAGGGCCTTTGACATTACCTTGGGTAATTTCTATGGATCTTTGAAATTCTTACAGTTATAAAAGAACAGAAAACGTTGGATTGTTTGCTTATTTGTATATTTAGATACGTTCGAGTCTCTTTGCCACATGTATTCTGTTTGCCACATCTATTCTGATACGTACGGGTCTTTGGTTATGTTTTTGTTCAATGAAATGTTTGTTCTTGAGCCTTTTTATGAATTGGGTCCGAATCAGGCTCTGAACATTTTCTGTGAACAAATGAACTACATCCGATCACAAATTTGGACAGAAGAAGTCTTTAGACCCGTACGAAGAACGAAGTTCTTCGAAAAGGGATCGTATGCGTTTAACACGACGTTTATAACCACCCCGTGCAGGCCGTGATGCAAGTCTTATACGCTAAAAAGTTCACAAGAAATTTTTTCGTATACTGAGGAACTTTTTGACTTCCCCCTTGCGACAGTCAACCACCCCCCCCCCCCAAAAAAAATGTTTCCCGGATTCAGTCGGTTAAGTCAATCCGAAGATACGAATTTTTGAAATTTCACAAATGAGGGAAAATCGGATATTTCTAACTGACCGATTTTGCAAGCCTTCTTACTTTGTTATTCGGAAACTGCTCCAACGATTTTGCTGAAATTTTGAGGGCAGCTACATGTCATAGTTGACACGTTTTTTTTTTCTTTAAATAAACTGACCCAATCTGTGATTTTCTGAATTTAGTCGCTTCCAGACTCAGTAAGGATAAGTCAATAACTCTAAAGCTATAAGAGTTACAAGGTTGCTTGAAAGGCAAAGTCAAAAAAGAATTAAGTTAGAGCTAACAGCCACCTCTAAAATTAGTGGGTCATCAACGACAAAAGCCTTAACTCTCGAACTATCGGATTTGGAAAGTTGCTTCGATGGGCAAAATTGTAGAGAATTACATTTTAGCGAACACGTGTTTAAGGGTTTTGGGGAAATATGACCCAGTCCTGGGATTATTGTGGATTTCTCTAGCATTCTTCAACTTCCATCAGGTTTTTCGATTTTTTTCGGTATTCTCGACAGGAGTGGGGTCATTCAGGAAGCTCCGACGTTTATGGGATTTTTGTGGATTTATTTGTGTTTTGAAAAAATTGTGTCACTAATGCCAGACCCTGCAACGAAACAATTTTTCTACGGTTTTACACTGGTGGGTCTGGCGGGTCATTTGTGACGCAATTTTTTCAAAACACAACGTAACTTCGCTCTGCGTTCGAAGCTGAATGCTGAACCTTTCTCCGACTTTTTCAGAACTTTTGTAACTGGAAGAAACTTCTGTTGCCTTAGACGCTTAATGCGTCAACCTTTTCTGATTTCAGAACTTGCGTCACACCTCCTCTGTAAGAGGTTTTCTTTGTGCTATTTCCTACGGTATGTTGTTATTGAACGCCAGCAAATTCCGAAAAACTAGTGTTTGAAATTTACCGAATATCCCATAGTCGTAGGAAAGGTGAATATTTTGTCCGATACAAGCTTTATTCTTTTGATTGATTGAAAGAATAACATTTTTTTTACTTTTCTTAAAAAATAATTCCTCAATCTTTTTTACATTTAACCACAAACCGCCTTCTGGTGCTAAAACCGGTGAAATTGCGTCAATAACTAAAGGATTAGTTGACTTTGAGCAAGGAGAAAGCTGGAAATTCTTTAGTATTGTAGCCAAACCAACTTTGGTTTGCATTAAACCAAATCGGAGTCCAATGCAATTTCTCGGCCTAAGAAAGCGAATAAAAATTATTACGTCCTTACGCAATCGAGAATTAAAGTTACCCATCTCCGAAAGGAAGGTAGGAAAGAGAATGTCGCTTTTGTACTTCTTCCGGCAGAAATCGTTCAGGATCGTAGACTTCGGGATTCGAATAAATTTGTGGGTCGTGGTGAATGCCATATACCGGAATCAAAACAGAAGTCCCTTTGGGTATGGTAACATCGTTATTTGGAACCGGATAATCTTTTGTGCACTGTCGGATTAAGAGCGGCACAGTTGGATATTTACGCAAGGCCTCTGTAAGCAGATGCAATAATCATGAAACTAAGATTCATATCTAAAGGTATTTGAATGCTGTTCCGAGCTTCATACCTTGCACACAACGATCTAGATAATGCATCTTCATCATCGCATCATAGGTGAACTGTCCACCATGTTTCTCCAACACATCATTGACTTCTTGCCGTGCTTTCCGTTGAATATCAGGATTCACAGACAACTCGAACAAACAAAACATCATTGTTGTTGATGATGTTTCAAAGCCAGCCACAAAGAACACAAAGCAATTGGCTGCAGTTTCATTGAACGAGAGAATGCCCTTCGTTGTTTCTTCTTCGTCATCAAGTTTTCCTTGTTTCATCAGTTGCATCATCATGTTCAAGAAGTCATTTCGTTTTATATTGTTTTCCTCTCGATATTTTATGGTGTCTTTCAAAGAGGCTATAAAAAACTCGGAAACATCATCTGCAACCACTTTCATTCCTAACTTTCGAGACCAATTTCTGAACATTGACATAAACAATACTTTCAAGAATGAATTCCTAGGCGACGCAAAGATCAACTTGCCATATTTTCGGAAATCACTGTTTTCGTTCTTCAAACTGTTACATTCAATACCAAAGGCACATGATCCGATAACATCGGTCGTGAATCTGGCCAGGACTTCTTTTATTTCGAATTCTCCTGTTGAGCTAACGATCAACGAGTCGATCGTATTCTTAAGCTCATCAGCTACACCCACAATAATCGGGAACATAAATTTCATCTTTCCGGATGTAAATGTTGGGCTCAGCTTGGATCGTAGTCCCCTCCATTTCTCACCATCTAATGCAAACAAATGACCACTCAATGGATCGTCTTCTTCATTGTAATAGACTCCCCGGCTAACAAAATGATTGAAATCTTTGATCAAAACATTTTTCACAAAGTCCAAATTCGTCGCCAACACTGTCGGACTGATAAAGAAGTACAGTCCTCCGAATTGACCTGACCCTTTGAGTTCGTTGTAATACTTTTCAAATAACTTCGCCGCATGTATCGTCTTTCCCAAATTACGTATATTACCGAACGGAAATGTGGGCTCAATGTAAGGAACATTGAAACGCTTCCAAAACGAGTATCTTTGGCGTAGAAAGTAAAACGCTAACCCGATGCATGCACTGACCAAAAAAATTATATTGTAAAGCATTTTCGAATCGATTTTCTCACTGCGATGTTTATGAGTTAACTGAAATAGATCGGGCAAACAATTTTTTATTACAAATTATATTGAAAATCCCAGTGGCGGATTAATATTTCTCCGCTAGTGTGAACTGATAATTTTTTTGTTCTGCTAATAGAAATGTTCGAAGGGCACACATGTTGTTTGAAAAAAGGTTAACACTCAGTTGATAGGAGGAACAACTTCTTCAGAGACTATGGCTATCGCTATGATTATGAAATATGATTTCACCAACTTTACCAGGCGTCTAAAGCCATTAAGCTAGTCATTATGTTGTATGTTTTGCGTGCCATTTGATGGAAAACGACTGTCATTATCCAGATCAAAATTGATTTACCCGAAATCCTTTGACACCCACCAGGCATCGAAACTCTCAAATCTTTGACCACTGCGTGCCACCCTCAGTAATAAACTCAACTGAGGACGCTTATTCAGACTGAACCTAAATCGAAGCAACCAGTGCACAGAATGAGCTACATCAGAATCTTTCATTTGCTGCTACTCATCTGACAATCGATTCTTAGCGCACTTCAACTGCAACTGTAACAGTATTTTCAAAATTTTAACGAAAAGACTCCTTGCACATTACAAATAGTCTCTTCTATATATTGTTGACTATTTGCACATTGTGCAACTTAGTCTCTTTCAAGAAAAACTCTTACACACACTTTTCCTTTTACGAAATGTCACAAAAAGTAGGTGGCCAACGAAGCAGAGTACTTTTCCTTTTACGAAATGTCATAAAAACTAGATGGCTAACGAAGCAAAGGGAAAAACTTATTAAGTTTTCTGGTCCAGTCGGGGATTGTGGTGTAGGGTAGTGGTAACGATAGGGGCCACCCCCTCACCAATAATCACTAGTTATTCGGCGGCGGTCCCTCCTCTGGAGAGAGGGGAGGTAAGACTAAAAAAAATTTTTTTGTTGCATTTTTTGGGTACTAGGAAGTGTTGGAAAGTGCTAGCGAGGGTTGGGAAGGGCTAGATGGGCGGTGGAAGAGTGACGGAAGAGCGGAAATTGCCATGAAAATATGTTGATCGCTTTAAAAAGCCCACATTAAGCAAATTGAGCACTTTAAATAGATAATGACGGCGGTCCCTCCTCTAGAGAGATGGGGAGGTCAAAACTAAAAAAATATATTTTTTTTCATTTTTTGGGTACAAGGAAGTGCTGGGAGGGGTTGGGAAGGACTGGAAGAGGGACGAATGAGCGTAGATAACCATGAAAATATATTTTGCGCTTTAAAGAGCGCACATGAAGCAAATTGAGCGCTTTAAATAGACATTTTATCGATAATGCAAGCATTCGCTGAGTGGACATGGACACCAATTTTGTGTGCACTCGCCCAATTTTTTTCTAGATTTTATCAGTTTGTATTCTAAAACACAGATCTTATGACCCTTTGTTTCTTGTACCGTTCATCATTTAAAAAAAAATCATTAAAGCCAAATAACTAGTGATTATTGGTGGGGGTGGTCTCTTATCGTTTACAACTACCCCCACCACTATCACCGATTTGACCGGAAAACTTATGTGTTTCCCTTTACTTCGTTAGCCATCTAGTTTTTGTGACGTTTCGTAAAAGGAAAAGTTCCTTTGGTTCGTTGGCCACCTACTTTTTGTGACCTTTCGTAAAAGGAAAAGCTCCTTTGCTTCGTTGGCCACCTAGTTTTTTTGTCATTTCGTAAAAGGAAAGGTTTGTGCAAATAGCCAACATAGAAGAGACTATTTACCTAATTTTAAACTCTAATTCTCCAATGCGGCACTGGAAAAGATATCAAGGCCGTGATATGTTTATGATATCCGCTGTGTGTATAAAAAATATTACATTTGTGCAAGAAACCAAAAATAGACAAGATGATAAAAACGAATTTTTTGCTTTTTGTGTGCAAGTAATGTAATTAATAAGCAAAGTCATCGAGACGAAAGTGATATTCAA
>WJQU01002480.1:0-12275 GCA_029228625.1 Pseudolycoriella hygida | reverse complement strand
TGAATACGGGGGAAGTGGAATACGGTGGAAGTGGAAAACGGTGAACGTTGAATACGAGGGAAGTCGAATACGGTGGAAGTGGAAAACGGTGAACGTTGAATACGGGGGAAGTGGAATACGGGGGAGTGGAATACGAGGAAATAGAATTCGGGCAAAGTTGAATACGGCGAACTTGGAATACGGGGAACTTGGAATGCGGTGAACGTTGAATACGGGGTAAGTGGAATACGGGGAAAGTGGAATACGGGGAACGTTGCATACGTTCCACGGAGGAAGTGGAATACGGGGGAAGTGGTATAAGGAGGAAGTGGAGTAATTTTGCGGCCAAGAAAGTATTTTGATTTATAGTACCTTTCTCGCCCACTGCGATTTTAGTATTATTAGCGGTAATATCAACGAAATGATATAATGACATGAAACAACTCGTTGGAGTGGATTTCATTACTCCTCTAATTCTCATTAAAGCCATTCTTTGAACGTGCTCTAATTCGTCCTTTACTGCTTTGATTCTTACTCTGTGATGCCACACATGACATCCGTAACTTAGTATAGGCCTGATTATGGCTTCATACAACCTTATTCTTATTTGTGAACAGAACTAGGCTAGTCTTCTGCGGATTCACTGAAAGACCGTTCTCAGCGCACCATCTATGGAATCTATGGTGGAAGAAGTGTCCAAAAACGTTGATTTACTAGGGTCTGTGAAACACTTTAGACCCTTACGAAGAACGAAGTCTATTGCGTTCGCCACGACGTTTGTAACCAGTCCAATTTCGACCCGAGAGTAGGGGGGAGCACCGATCATGGTCCTTAGATGACCAGCAATGAAAACATATGTAAGTTACCCGTACGTATCAGAGTTGATGCGGCAAACATAGTTGGTGTTACGAAAAGACTCGAACGTATTTAAGTAAATATTGCCTTACGTCCACAATAAATTGTATTGGAAATTGCCGCTAGGGCAATATTGAAAAACCCGTCGGGAAAACGGTGTAAAAAAAATTTCCGAAAGCACAAAACTGACCCCCAAATAGAGAAAAATGTTCTCCTCAATTTTCTCTACAACATAGCAAAAAACCATATTTTGGGCTAGGGTCGACCTTAGTACCGACCTAGAGCCCTAAGTATCCATACGTCCATAGACAAAAATGTTTCCCACAATTTGCTCTACAACATAGCAAAAAACATTTTTTTTGGTTAGGGCTGACCTTAGGACCGACATGAGCCCTAAGCACAGGCAAAAGTTCTTCCATAAATTGTCGGCCATGCCTTGATCTTTCAAATAAAAAATTTTTTTATGAAAATCGAAAAAGATTTACTCGAGTTATGTACAAAAAACACATAGAGCCCTGGCAGAGACTCGATTTTAGTGCCCCAGCTAAGTCCAAGGACTCAAATTCAAAAAAGTTTCTTCCATAAATTGTCAGAGCTAGGGCCGTTTAAGTAGTTTTTGGTCTTTTGTACATAACTCGAGTGAATCTTTTCCGATTTTCAAAAAAATTTTTTGTTTGAAAGGTCTGGGCATGGATGACAAATTAGAACTTGAGCCCTTGGACTTAGCTAGGGCACTAAAAACGAGTCTCTGCTAGGGCGAAACGTAATTTTTCCGATTTTCAAATTTTTTTTTTTTGATCGAAAGATAAAGCAATTCCTTACAACTTATGGAAGAAAATTTTTTGAATCTGACCGCCTGGACTCAGCCTGGGTTCTAAGGCAAGGGCCCTACGTGTTTTTTGTGCATAACTCGAGTAAATCTTTTCCGATTTAAAAAAAATCAATCGAAAGGTCTGGGAATGCCCAAGAATTTATGGAATTTTTTTTTATTTTGGGTCGCTGGGCCTAGCTGGAGCGCTAAAGAAGCAGGCGCACTAGGGCCATACTTGTTTTTTATCCATAAATCGAATAAATTCCATTCGATTTTCGTGATTCTTTCTCTAGGCTATCGACTTAAGATCATCCAAGAAAAAATATGGGCCTGGGCCGAGCCTATGCGCTAATGCTAGGGTGGATCGATCTAGGCAATTTATTTTGGAAAAATTCATATATTTTGAAAACTATTATAGATAGAAGATAGGTGTTGGTTTCGGTGTGGTGCATGTCGCGATGGCCGCTAATGTTAGTGTGGATCGATCTAGACAATATATTTTCGAAAAATTTTGAGAACTATAAGTGATAGAAGATCGGTGTCAATGGCAAACTTTTTTGTCTATGGAAGTATGGGTCAGAGACCTTTTCTGAGTGCTCTAGGTAAGTTCTAATATCGGCGGTATTACCAATAACATTTTTTGAAAATATGTCTGAAAAAAAGTTTAAAATTTTTGTATTTGTGTACTTTTACACCGTTTCTTCGGACGGGTTTTTCAGTTTTGCCCTTTCGGCAATTTCCAATCCTATTTAATGTCTGCGTCATTTCATACACTTCAGAGTTATGTAAGATTTACTTAGATACGCAAGAGTCTTTTTGCAACATCTATTCTGATGCGTACGGGTCCCTTGCTTGCATATGTTTCTCTTCTGACTCTAGAACTATAAAAGTTAGAGGGTTGCTTCCGAATCCTAAGCTAAGCGGTAGATTATTGAGTTAGAATAGAGAAAGCAAAACGTTAAGATTCTGCAAAAAATGTCCCAATCCCAAGATTTTTGGCTGACGAAATCATAGATCTCAGAAGCCCTATAGTCGCACTCCGGGAGAGCTTTTGACATAACCTCGGGTGACTTCTGCAGGTCATACAAATTCTGATGGTCCTAAAATAACTTGGAAGAGTTCGTTTTGCGACCATTTTAAACTTTTGCAATGTTCGCTCAGGTCTTTTTGCTTGTGTTTATTTTAGATTTTTTGTTGCATATCGATTTATCGATTTCTTTTCGCTTAATTTAACCAATAGGTTAGTTTAAGTCAAATATTATAGCACAGTAAGTTCCGTCAATAACGGAGTTGTTATTCGTTGGTAATTGAGTCAAAGCGAATTATGGTAAAAACGATAAAAACTACAGTTCAAGAAATTCCAAAAGCAGCATGACAATCCAACTTATTCTTCAAACTTCTAATGCAGAATTAGACGTAAACGATGTGTGCATCGCGTCGGTACAGGTAAACATGGTTCGGAAACTAAATTTGAAAAACTAGTACGTTCAGTACAAATTCGTTGAAAATCTTGGACATATGTTCACTTTGTTGCTCTTATCTCAACTGCAACCAACTTCGTTATAATAAGGTTACTATAACAGTAACTAGAGTGAAGTTGCTGCGAACCGAGATAGTGCAGACATGATGATTATACTAGATTCGATCGCAGCGCTGTGGTGGCCGACCGTGTTTTTCTATTTATGCATGTGAAATTTGAGTGATAAATTTTAATCCAAATGTGTATGAAACATTTTGCGCCTGTTTAAAACTTGATTTCGTTTGTATTTTTTTCAATTTTTCTGGTCTTCACCAAAGAAATGTCACAATTTTCCTATTTTCTTTTGCATCTCAGGAGGGATTCATTATGTCCCAAAATTTTTAGATAAGATTTATTTTCCCAAAAGATTGAATTAAAGTTCAATGTTTGGGGGCCGTTCAATGAAAGGTGCTACTGCGTGATGATTTCTTACACTCCTATAATTTCCCATAACACAAATTACAAAAGTTAACATTTTTACCGATAATAAATAAATCTAGTTACAATAGCTAATAAAAAGAAAAAAAAAGTTTTGCCAAAGTTTCATTGTCATCAAAATTGTCAAAAATCTTCGAACAATGTTCAATAGAGTGTTAAGAGAGAACTTTTACTTGTCTTGCGGAAAGTTCAATTTCATATCAAAATTATGGTGTGAAACTGAATTTTGAAAGATTTCCGCAAGCAAGTTTCAATAACTACTGAGCTAAGATCCTCTCTCATAACACTCTATTTGTAGTTGTAATTGCCATTGACTTTATTATAAAGCTTTGAGGAAGACCGACGAACTAATTTTTGTACTGAAATTTATTTTGAATATATTTGTTGTAAATAAACGTCAAAGTTTTAGTTCAGACTATGACTCTTGAACAATAAATCTTCTTCTTCTTCTTTTTCAGCCCATTTGTATCCACTGCTGGATGTTGGCCTCCCCTAACTTCTTCGGGGGTTTTTGGCCATTAAAACACCACGCTGGCCAGTGCGGGTTGGTGAGTGATGGTAGTCCAACTGACTACGATTTTGCATGCTGCCGTTGTTTCTATAGTCCACCATGCTAAGGCGTTATACCATCCTGATAACGCCTAGCTGTCTCCGACCCTTTCCATACGAAACTTTAGGATACTATCCGAAGACAGCCCCCCTCATCCTTCTGCTAAGTGACCCACACTAGTACGCCAGGGTTGGTTACCTGATCGTACATGGGGTTGCTCACTATAAAAGGTGTCACCACGGGTAGGATAGGATGTAGGAGTAGGTGGATAGAGGCTAAGGTACATAAAGGAGTACTATATTGCGCATAACACACCATTTGACACCATCAATGAGTAGTGTTAATTAAAGCGATGCAAATAAATGTAAGGTTTGTATAAAAGCTCAACTAAACAGAAATCAATTTTGCTCAGGGACTGCTCACAAATGACGTATACCGTTGGAACGGTCTCTGTTGGCTAAACCAGTTGTGTTGTATTGAGAAAAGTTAGATGTAAGTTGTACCTGCAACTCCTGCATACAACTTGCAACATAAATCTCTTCTTTTGCCTTGTTTAGCCAACAGAGACCGTTGCAACTGTAACGGACTGAGGGATTGCCCATATGACACAGTAATGTTCTTAACAATAAACTACAGTTTTTTTTAGGGGGGTCCTCAAATTCATACGTAATTGTACAGTTTCGTACAGAGGTGGGTGGGGGCGGATCATTTTGAAAATGCATATAATGTCTCCAGCCCAAACTCTCTTATAAGTTAATTTATTTCTGATAATAAGCTTTTACATTATGAAGCAGAGAAATGATAAATTGGCATCAATGTAAACATACTAACTTTGGGTTCCCTTACGGACTAACTTCAAAGCAATGAAATAGAAACGGTAATTCAAAAAATAAAAAAATGGCAAAATTTTGTCAATTAACATAACCAAAGACCCGTACGTATCAGAATAGATGTGGCAAATAGAACAAATCTTGCAAAAAGACTCGAAAGTATCTTAATATAGCAATAAGCAAACAATCCAACGTTTTATGTTCTTTTATAACTATAAGAATTTCAAAGATCCATAGAAATTACCCAAGGTAATGTCAAAGGCCCTACCGAAGTACATCTCAGACCATTGTAATCTAGAAATGGTTATATCCAAGGATTGGGCCATTTGCCCCTAAAACCCTGAAACACGTGTTTTCTAAAATTTTGTTCTATACACCTTTGCCTTTGGAAGCAACCTTCTACCTCTTACAGTTCTAGAGATATGGGTCATCCCTTCCAATTCTAGAAGTGGTCATATCCCAGGATTTTGGCATTTTTACCCAAAACCCTGAGACACGTGTTCGCGAAAATGTTATGCTCTACAGCTTTGCCTATGGAAGCAATTAGTACCTCTTATAGTTCTAGAGATACGGATCATCCCTCCCAATTCTAGAAGTAGTCATATCCCAGGATTGTGGCAATTCTACCCAAAACCTTGAAAAACGTGTTCTCTAAAATTTTATTCTCTACAACTTTGCCTTCGGAAGCAACTTTCTACCTCTTATAGTTCTAGAGATATGAATCATCCCTCCGTTCTAGAAGTGGTCATATCTCAGGATTGGGGCATTTTTAACCAAAACCCTGAAACACGTGTTCTCTCTATTCTCTACAACTTTGCCTTAGGAAGCAACTTTGTACCTCTTATAGTTCTAGAGATATGGATAACCCTCCCAATTCTAGAAGTGCTCATATCCCAGGATTGGGGCATTTTTACCCAAAACCCTGAGACATGTGTTCGCTAAAATTTTATTGGACCCGTACGAAGTACAAAGGTCCTATACGTTTGCTACAAACAATTTTATTGTAACATGGGGTAGGTCGAGGTGGGAGTTGGGAGGATGCATCTATCATCGTCTAAATATGACGAATCAGCAATAAAAAAAATGTCCGTCCGTCTGTCCGTCTCCACTTTTTTTCCAAACGGCTGAACCGATCAGCCTAAACTTTTTTTTCCCTGAAAGATACATGATTCAAGTTCGAAGATGAGCAAAATCGATCAAGTGGTTCCGGAGATATGGTCGAGGAAGTGACCAAAAACATGGTTTTTCGAAGGTCGGTGAAGCTTTTTCGCAAATATCTCAGCAAGTATAGCACGGAAATTGCCTCATTTTGGTGCAAATGAAAGCATTTGATGTCACAAAACTGGCAAAAATTTTTTGTGGGAATCGGTACAGGGGTCTGGGCACTGGGACCAATGGAATGGACGAAATTGAGATTCTTAGCCAAATACGAAAACAGTTTTTCGTCTATATTTCCTTAACTATGTAATATGGAGATTTAGTGTCAAAGGCAAAGTTGTAGAGAATTAAATTTAAGCGAACACGTGTATCAGGGTTTTGGGGAAATATGGCCCAATCCTGGTATATGGCCACTTCCATAATTGGGCAGGATGAACCAGGTTTCCAGAACTATGAGAGTTAGAAAGTTAGTTCCAAAGGCGAAGTTGTAGAGAATTAAATTTAAGCGAACACGTGTTTCAGGGTCTTGGGGAAAAATGGTCCAATCCTGGTATATGGCCACTTCCATAATTGGGCAGGATGACCCAGATCTCCAGAACTATAAGAGTTAGAAAGCTGGTTCCAAAGGCGAAGTTATAGAGAATTAAATTTAAGCGAACACGTGTTTTAGGGTTTTGGGGAATTATGGCCCAATCCTGGTATATGGCCATTTCCATAATTGGGCAGGATGACCCAGATCTCCAGAAGTATGAGAATTAGAAAGTTGGTTCCAAAGACGAAGTTGTACAGAATTAAAAATAAGCGAACACTTGTTTCAGGGTTTTATAGAAATATGGCCCAATACTAGTATATGGCCTCTTCCATAATTGGGCAGGATGACCCAGATCTCCAGAACTATGAGAGTTGGAAAATTGGTTCCAAGGGCGAAGTTGTAGAGAATTAAATTTAAGCGAACACGTGTTTCAGGGTTTTGGGAAAATATGGCCCAATTCTGTCATATGGCCACTTCCATAATTGGGAAGGATGATCCGAATCTCCAGAACTATGAGAGATAGAAAGTTGCTTCCAAAGACAAAGTTGTAGAGAATAAAATTTTAGAGATCACGTGTTTCAGGGTTTCAGGGGAAAATGACTTAGTAATTGGATATAAGATATAAGAATGGTCTGAGACGTACTTCGGTAGGGCCTTTCATATTACCTTGGGTAATTTCTATGGATCTTTGAAATTCTTACAGTTATAAAAGAACAGAAAACGTTGGATTGTTTGCTTATTTGTATATTTAGATACGTTCGAGTCTCTTTGCCACATGTATTCTGTTTGCCACATCTATTGTGATACGTACGGGTCTTTGGTTATGTTTCTCTACATCTTTGCTTTTGGAAGCAACTTTCGACCTCTTATAGTTCTAGAGATATGGAAAATCCCCCCCAATTCTAGAAGTGGTCATATCCCAGGATTGTGGCTTTTTTACCTAAAACCCTGAAAAACGTGTACCCTACAATTTCATTCTCTACAACTTTGCCTTTGACAGTGAATCTGAAATTATTGAAACTGACAGGTCTGAAGCCGCCGAATATGACACAAATCACTTATAACAAGGGAGTTGACGAAGTAATAACCCAACGGTATTACAAGCACATGTGGTTCATTTTCGCGTATCAGCGCCATCGCATATTTCTATTGGGAGGTAAGTCAAATTTGAAGTTGAAACTCTCATTTTCTAAACATTTTGTTGGTTTGCAGTCACGAGGCGTGAAAAAAATAAAGCCACTTGTGAAAACTACGAATTCCGTTAATAATTCGGAGCATGATCACTGGGCCTTTCTTCTAGGAAATAATTGGCTTTAACAATAGTTTTTGTTGGCCATAAATTGAATGTAAAACAATTTTGCTTGCCTTTCTATATATCCGACGCCACAGTGGGAAAAATGGCTATCTCCGTGTTCATAAATCTAGTACCATTAAAACGCTTTTGACATAAGCCCTGAACGCCCTGAAATTTCGCTGTAATTACTTTATAGTAATGACATATTACAGGAAAAGTGTAAAAATTTTTTGATATTTTGAAAATTAAGAATCCCGCTCCAGTTTTGACGAATTTCTTCATATATGGACGCTAAAAAGATGTATGAAATTACCATGAAATGGTACTAAATCACCTTCTCTACCTATTTCTAAAGTCGTTGTCAGCTTGATTGTGTAGATAATAATTTATCTTCATGATCTAAAGAGTATGAAGAGTTGAGATTACGATTTAGTACATTTTTGAATTCTTACATTTCGACGTTCAATTTTTTATCTTCGAGGGGGAGGTTTGCATCCCAAGCCGAAGTTGAGGGATGTGATCCTCCGAAGAGATAAATAAATTTTCCCTCAGATAAGCATATGCTTTTTATTCACCAAAGCAACAAATCAACGAAACAAAGTTTGACACCAACAATTAATGTATTATTTAACGTCCTAGGGAAGCACTGCGGCGAAAAAAATGATATTAACTAAATTATAGTGAATGTCGTGGCGACACAATAGAAATTTTGGACACACCTCTTTCCCTTGAATTGAGGCTCGTGCAAATTGTTGAACGACATTTCTTTTGACAGAAAGCCTTTAGATAAAAAAGCATAATTTGCCGGTTATATTTCATCGACCGGTCTTTTACCAGAGAATATCCATGAATATTTTGTAGTGGCAGCAAATAACTTGCAAACTCAACGTGTATCAAAGGGTCAATACGGTCAATGCTGAAGCATGAAGGCGTTCTAAAGCCAATTTTTGCGACAACTAAATTCCTTCTAAATCTAAATCATTCATTTCAAATGTTGGAGTCACATAAATTAACGAATAACTGAGACAAAACGAAACCATTTGTTTTATAAGATTGTGAAATTAGCCGCAAAATGTTTAATAAAATTAAATTAATTTACTGCCAATTCACGAGACAGTAAAAACGAAACCTATTTCTTTTCGCGCATAACTAATTAGCACGTGGGCTGCTTTCAATACAATAATTGTCTACTTGTTCAATCCAAAGAAGTTAGTGATTCGCAAATTCAAATAAAAGTCGACACGAAGAAAAAATAAAAACTTCAAGCTCAATTATTGTTGTTTCGTGTATGTATTGTAGTTAAGTTTCTATAACAACTACTATCTGTTTGCACACATACTTCAACGAACAACAACCACCACCTATACTGCACGCTTTTGTTTTATTTGAGCATATAAAGCAGAATGTTTGTTGATTTGGTGTTGTGTATTCTGTTATCAAAGGCAATCATTTTTATTAGCTTAATTTTCAACCAATTTCGTGATGGATTTTTCTATCATGGAAAGAATTAGTAATTGAATTCGTCTGAGTAAATGTTTTCAAATTGGTGTCATTATTGTGGGCTGAAATAACTTACCGCATTTTTTCAAGTAAGTAAGAGCTACAGTGGTACAGGTTGCTCTTTCACAAACATTTTCTATTCTCGTTTTCATAGAAATACCTCATTTTCGTCCCGACTCATGTAAAGGGATAGTGCATTTTAATGAGAGTAACTGAGCGGGAGAGTAGTAAAATGGTGCCTTTTAATTTGCCTCTAAACCGATGAATGGCCGTCACTTTACACAGCGGAAAAATTAAACAACCGACAACACTGACATATATGCATAGAACAAATCAGTGATGCCAGCGGGGACTCTTTCTTGATGCTATGAAAGAGTTCTTGCCGGCAACACTGACATATTACATGCATAGAACAAATCAGTGATGCCAACGGGGACTCTTTCAAAGCATCAAATACGCTACTATAATTTATCGAGTAAGGTTTGTTTGATAGCTCAACTTGACAGAAATAAAAATAATTTTAATGAGGTGAGCTTTTCAACAAACCTTTTATTCGCATCGCGCGCTAATGTAACACTACTCCTTTATACCAACTAGCTAAATCTGCTGGAACGAAAATACCAATTGTTAAAATGACATTTTATACGTCAAAGTTATGAAAGTTGAAAAGGAAAAGCCTACGAAAAATATTGGAAAAATCTGGCTGCAATAGTGAGGATTTAGTTGTTTGTCGAATCCTATTCAGCTGTCAAAAAAAAAAAAATGGATGGCGTCATCGACAGGAGTACTTTAGTTTTAGATTGATCCGTATTCAGCTATGAAAATAAGCGAATGACGCCACTGACATGATTAGATTAGAATTAGTGGGTGGAGACTCTGGAGCCTCCCGCACCTAGACCTCCAGCGGGTCTGTTGTGCTCGCCCACATTTCAAAAGTATTGAAGGCTGCTTTGATCGATTACCCGTTACAGCCTCTTCGTAGCATTCAGGTATTTTAGCAGTTGCTTGGGAGATACGCCCTTTATTGATTCGTACCTGACGATGAAGGAGCCAAAGTGTCTTGCTCTGGCTATTATGTAAGCAGGACATTTGCAGAGGAAGTGTTCCGGTCGTTACATTGGTCATACAACTGGGTGCGGGACGAGTCCAATAATGTGAAGATGTCCGTTAAGTTGACAGTGACCCATTAACACGCCAATGAGGCGCTTTAAGTCGCGCCTGTTGAGGGACAAGACCTCTTTAGCTTTGGCCTTGTTTAGTGGTATGCAGGTCTTGGCTTGTCTCGCATGCCCGATCGACCCCCAATGTCTTGAGAAGGCAGCAACCTTCCATTCGGTAATCCAACTTTGAAGTACTGCTAATGAGACCCCCACTGCCGGTTCGGGCCCAATTAGTGAGGTGTCCGCCGCCTCACGAGCCAACTCGTCAGCCTTCTCATTGCCATAGAATCCGCTGTGACTGGCGATCCCCACTAAATTTACCTGATTCTGAGCAGAAATTACGTGGAGTGAATCTCTGCACCGAAGTGTTAATGAAGAAGTGAATCTGTAGCTGTTTAAGGCTTTGACCGCTGATTGGCTATCTGGGTAAATGTAGATCGTTTCCCTCATTGTTTCGTCTTCGAAAATGTCCTCGCAACACCCCAGTATTCCTCTTATCTCCGTGAGGTACACGGTTGTTAATCTTCCCAGAGGGATAGATTTTTCAAAATTTGATTTGTGACAGCAGTAGCTTGCTCCTGAGTTGTTTCCCCTACGGGAACCATCTGTAAACCAGTTTTTTACCCCCGAGTGAGGAGTGGTGAAAATATCCTCTGACCATTCATGCCTCGATGGGATGTTGACTCTAAATGATTTGTCGAATCTGAATGTCTGTTTTATTGCATCGCTAGGCATTTCGAATTCCGGCTTGTTTTATATCATTAAGTTCCAGATGTTTGTATGGCCAGTGTTAGTTTCTCTAAGCGAGTTAGAGAGCTTTAAGCGCGGACGCCACCGACATGCGGCTACTATTGCCTGATGAAACGTGATGCAAAACACGCCCTTTTGAAAGGGCAAACATTTGAAACGTCGTTTTGACACTTGAAATTGACAGACTTTTAATCCCATCAGGCTCAGTTTAATATCATAAAGTGCTAACACTTCAATGCTAAAAAGAGGTTTGACTGATAATTCAAGTCTGCTCTCCTAAAGGAGCATTTTTAGGGGGAGAAAAGCGTGCGTTCCATACATTTCGAATTTTTTTCCATGTATTTCTGCGTGCAAGGGGGAGGGAGTCTTTTTTAGCGTGCGCACTATTTTAATGGACCCTAAGTTTGTAAAGTATAAATCGTGATTAGAATTAAAGGATTAGATTATTAACCAAATTCTTCCGATTTGAAAGAGTCCTGTTTGGCAGCACTGAAATTCGTAAGGTTACATTTTCGTCAGTGCTGCGAACTTTCAATTGATCAGACTTGTCTGATTCGTTCGCAACACTGACGAAATTGTAACCTTTCGAATTTCAGTGCTGCCAAACAGGACTCTTTCAAATGATCAAATGATCAACCTACATGAGCCATTATTGGGTCCATCATCCTTCGTGCTTAGGTACAGAAGGTATTTGGTAGTAACATAAATCTACTTAAAAACTCCACGAGCATTCGTCTCTGCTTATGGTTACCAGTCCTCGTCGGCAACACTGACATATTACGTGGATGAAACAAATCAGTGATGCCAACG
The DNA here is from genome assembly GCA_029228625.1 of Pseudolycoriella hygida. Lineage (NCBI taxonomy): Eukaryota > Metazoa > Arthropoda > Insecta > Diptera > Sciaridae > Pseudolycoriella > Pseudolycoriella hygida. The sequence continues at coordinate 89 of WJQU01002480.1, read as the reverse complement.
GGGACTCTTTCAAAGCATTAGACGGTACGATAAGCCATATTGTCTAAACTAGGTTCGGAGAGGGTTTGAATTTCTTGGAAACTTTTACC
>WJQU01002477.1:0-20405 GCA_029228625.1 Pseudolycoriella hygida | reverse complement strand
TTCCGGCGAAAAAAAATTTTCAGCGAAAAAAAATTCCGGCGAAAAAAATCTCCGGCGAAAAAATTTTCAGCGAAAAAAATTTCTGACGGAAAAAAATTTCGGCGAAAAAAAATTTATCGCCTCAACCGAAGCGCAGCGACTACTACTTTTATGGACGAAAATGATCCGTTCAACTTCCTTTACAATATATCAAAGATTTTTTTGAGACGCCGCCGAACCGAAGGCGAAACTCAACTTCCTCTACAATATATAAAATGTTTTTTTTGAGTCCCCGCCTATTTCCCGCCATTTTGGCGGTCACCCTGATACACTACACACCCAACCCAACAACTTTCCCTTTGACACCAAACCTCTATCTCAAACCGAACACCGTACTTTGTCTCATACAAAATGTGCTACCACACACATTACACACACAAACACATACATATGGGCTTTACATGGCGCCTTCTAAGAGCCCTGGCGCCCAAACGAGGCCCCCTTTTTTAAAATCTCATATGGCGTAGAATGCCCACCCGTAGGTCCCTGCAAAATTTCAAGAAAAGTTATAGAGTTGTCTTCGAGTCCGAGCCAAAAGAGTCGGTTTTCATACAAATAGCTCTGGAACGAACTAACTAACTAACCCACTAACTAATAGTAGGAGCGCATTTCGTCAAAAAAATCGATTTGCGTTCCTGTTGCATTTGGATAAAAAGTGATTACGCAATAATTTTTGTTATTTTTAGGAGTTAAAAAATGGAAATAAGTTTTGGGAAAGGTCAAAGCTCAACTCACTTTTTTTGCAAAACAAAAGTTTGAACGTCAATATAAAATCAGGCAAGCGATACAAGCATTTACCTACTTCTGAGACTTAACCTTATTTTTGATAAAGAATTCACAAAAAATATAAAACTCGAATTTTTGGAGCAGATTGATAAATCAATCTGTACTGTTCGACTTATCATCGCTATTACAATAAAAAAAATGTATCGAATCACTGCGAGTGAATCGATAACCTTATATTAGCGTAGTGGCCTTCCACCAAAACGATCGGGGTTCGAATCCCGTGTCGGACAAATTCTAAATGGAATTTTTCTATGAAGTGTAGCGCATTAATAATGTCGTTAAGTTCACTCCAGCTTCAAAAGTTGGGCAGTTGTGGTGTGTTGGGTGCCCATAACGATGAATTAATCGTATGACGTAACCCATATACGATGAATCTGTGTACGAAATATCTAGGCCTACATTTAGGCGAGATAATGATCATGCGCCTCACAATTGTTGGAGTAATTGAATAAGACGCTACATTCGCACTACTCTGAGACCTGGTTCGGAAGTCACGTTAAGCCGGTGGTCCAGACACCACTTGTTATTGGCTATAAAAAGCTGTTAGTGGAGTCTCTAAAATGCAAATACAAATTATCTACCGAGAACAGATATATCGAGATAAATGAAAATGCTCTAGAGGGGTAATTGCGAAATTATCGTTACGGGCAGATAAAAAAAGATTAATGAAAAGCGGAACAGATTTGCTCGAGTTGCATACAAAAAACTCTTAAAGAGTAGAGACTCCTCTGGACAGACTTCTGGAATTGCGGACACCATGACACCCGGAAATCCGGACGTTCTGACATCAGAACATCCAGACATTCGGACACCCGGATATCGGACATCCGGACAAAGTACGACCTCAATTCTGCGATGAGACCCTGACTTACATCAAGGGAATGTGATACAGACACATGCAGACAAAGTCAAATAATCCCATAAACCGGCCATCCGAACATCTGGACATCTGGCATTCGGACAAAATTCCAACTCAATTCTGCCGTAAGACCCTGTATGGGGCACTGTAATTAAATCATAATTAGAAGTTAGGGTTCTTTCACTGAGCGAACAAGCTATCTCCTTGTTAGGATAGGAAGGTATGGAGTAAAGACCTCACACCACCCACCGGAAGGAAAAAACTGTTTATAAAGTTTGATGATGATGATAAGAGAAACTTTCTCATTAGACCCATACGATTATGGGTTGAATTTCAGTTAAACAATTTCAAAGATACGATCGAAAAAATTGCCAAAAACTTGGTTTTTCGACATTCGATGAACCCTTTCCGCTTTATATCTGAGAAATACGCACAGAAATGGATTTTCCATGTTTTAAATGGAAGATTTGGACATCAGAAAACAAGCAAATAAAATCGGTTGAGGGGTTGGGGCTGTAGTGGGCTGAACTCCTGCTAATCAACAGTATATGGCGGCTACACGTTTGTAGAACGTGCGAAAGAGGAAGGAATGCAGGACGTTATCAAGGCCGCCACGGTCACAGGCGTATTTCAGCTCGCCGCACAGTTTTCATAGTTAAACTAGAATTCGGGCAAAAAAACCCTTCCGGGGTTATTGTGTCCAAGGATATTTTAGCCCAGAGCAACAACAGTTAGTGGTTTTTTATGAATATTTCTTTCGGAGCTTATGTTATGGATTGATTGAGTGAGTATCCTTCCTCTCCAACGTTTGTTTGGAGAAAAACTCTTTAGTTACATATTGCAAAAACTCTCTTCGTCCAAAATGACTTTGCCACATAAATGTTAATAACGAAATTTATGGAAATGAATGAAAATTAATCTCACAAACACCACTGTCTTATTGAAAATGCTTAAATGTTTATCCCACGTGCATACTTTTCAAATTTCAGGATTTTTTTTTTTGTTCCGGATGTACAAAGGGAGTTGGGGGTGTTGTAAACCACCACAAATATAAATATTGTCATGCAATGTTATTCGTTAGGAAAGCTACGTAAATAAATTATAGGAAAATAATAAGAAAATAGCCTGTGATACCTCCGATTCAAACATCAAGGCAAAATGTACGAAATGAACAAAGGAATGAACTTACCGACTGGCTCGGTTGCACCGAATACGGACGAAAAATTACTATCTGACACAAATGAATTCGCGGTCACATTTTGATTAGCAGCAGATCCATTGAATCCTAAAATTCATAACGTTTCATACGATCACCGAACGCGTTTACATTGAACGAATTACCATTCCCCATCCACATATTATTACCGGCTGCTGGTGCAGCACTTTGTGTTGTAAACATATCCGCAAACGGATTGCCCAATTGCAATAAATCATCGGAAGCTTTTGATGAAAATGCAGGTTGACTCGAATCGGCTGCCGGACTACCTCCACCGAACAAGTCAACAATATTGCCTTGGGATGCTGGTGGTGATGACAAAAATGGATTATTAACCGCTGCCATACCAGAGGTGGGTGAGGTAAGTTTCGTTTGCTAATGGCAAATGATAAAAGTAAGTAAAGAATGTTTCCAATAGATGTTTATCACCATACCCGATATTGATTCATGGCAGCTTCTTCTTCAGCCAATGCTTGTGCTTTTAATGATTCATCGATGCCGTTAGCATGATTGTCGAAACGAGTCGACGCTGCAGCTGTGCCAAATGATGAGCTAGTAGAAGATAGGGCGGATACGCCACTCTTTACGTTCTTTTGGTTGCTACTTATTTTCGGTGTTTTATGCGGTGTTGTTTATGCGTGTGTTTTATTGGATGGTGGATTTAGGGTGGTTTTACAAAACAAAAAATTGTTTACGTGGATGGATATGTGTTCATGTACAATTTTTCGTGATTTCAAAATACAACCAAAAGGCAAAAATTCAAAATTACCAAAAACAACGAATGAAAATTAAATTGCGTTTGTAATTGCAGTTACGTGAAGTATTCGATTTTTAGAAACAATTTCATTCCAATTACAATAAATACGGTAAAATAAGTTATCCAAATTCAACAGCAAATCAAATTTATTGGCAAGCAAAATCAATCAATTTTTGTTTTGAATCACATAAATTAAAGTGTTAACAGGATTTCGTTGTGAGGATATTCAATTTTTACGATAAAATTATCAAATCACAGGAAAAAGGTCATGAAGTGTAGGATCGAAAAAAAAGAAAAATAAAAAATTATTACTAAAATGTTCTAATATTGGTTCTTAGCTTAAATTTTAGACAAAACTACTACTACAAGAGAACACAAAAACAAATCAATCAAAATCTATTAAAATTGTTAAATCTTTCAAAGTAATAGATTGAGTAAATTGCATTTTGGAAAGAACATTGATAACTTGGGATACTCAAATGGACCCTTTTATTTCGTTGAATATTTGAAACTTGTGACGTATTTATATTGTCGGGCGCCACAAAGGTAGCATACGTATTTCACGTACTAATCGCATGGAGTAGGTGGTCTTATGAAAACAAATATTGGCTTTAGATCCAAGCATCTCAATCTAACAATAGTCAGTGTTCAGTTATATCGACTTAGATCAGAGTAAATCTCCAAATTAGGGATCTAAAAGTAGGAAGTTGTGCGAATTCACTACATGAGGGTGAAGGGTAACAAAATGCTAAGATGATAACTTGGGAAATGTAGGGAGCTACGTAATTTCTTGAACTATTAAATCTACCAACAAACATTCTAGCCAACCATTGTAACTAACAAATTAGGATTGGCCAATTCAATTGTCATCGGAGACATGAATTAACGGCAGCTCTACTACGCACGTGGTCAATATCGCCCGCTCAATGCATTTAAGCTGATCGCTGTAAAATGAGAAATGATCGCGGAAAAAAAGAAAATGAGCGCGTAAAAAGAAATTTTGATCGCATAAAAATTATCGAGGCAAAAAAGAAACAAAAAACTGATCGCTGTAATTATGATGAAATGTGATCGTACAAAAATAAGAGTTGCTCACAGTAAAAAATCAATTGAGAGGCAGAAAATAAAAATTTGATCGCGGGAAAATGATCATTTGATAGTGAGAAAATGGGAATCGATCACAGGAAAATAAAAATTTGATCGCGGGAAAATGATCATTTGATAGCGAGAAATTGGCAATCGATCACCGGAAAATAAAACTTTGATCGCGGAAAATGATCATTTGATAGCTAGAACATAGCAATCGATCACCTGAAAAAAAATTTGATCGCGGTAAAATGATCATTTGATCGCGGGAAAATGATCATTTGATCGCGGGAAAATGATCATTTGATAGCGAGAAAACGGTAATCGATCACCGGAAAATAAAAATTTGATCGTAGGAAAATGATCATTTGGTAACGAGAAAATGGCAATAGATCCAGTAAAATAAAAATTTGATCGCAAGAAAATAGCAGCTGGTCACCACAAAAAAAATTTGATAGCGGGAAAATGACCATGATAGCGAGAAAATGGCAATCGATTACAGGAAAATAAATATTTGATCGCGAGAAAATAGCAATTGATCACCAGAAAATAAAAATTTGATCGCGAGAAAATGATCATTTGATAGCGAGAAAATGATCATTTGATAGCGAGAAAATGATCATTTGATAGCGAGAAAATGGCAATCGATCACCGGAAAATAAAACTTTGATCGCGGGAAAATGATCATTTGACAGCGAGAAAGAAGCAATCGATCACCGGAAAATAAAAATTTGATCGTGGGAAAATGATCATTTGATAACGAGAAAATTGCAATAGATCACAGTAGAAAATTTGATCGTGGGAAAATGATCATTTGATAACGAGAAAATTGCAATAGATCACAGTAGAATAAAAATTTGATCGCAAGAAAATAGCAGCTGATCACCACAAAAAAAATTTGATAGCGGGAAAATGATCATTTGATAGCGAGAAAATGGCAATCGATTACAGGAAAATAAAAATTTGATCGCGAGAAAATGGTCATTTGATAGCGAGAAAATAGCAATTGATCACCGGAAAATAAAACTTTGATCGCGGGAAAATGATCATTTGATAGCGAGAAAATGGCAATCGATCACCGGAAAATAAAACTTTGATCGCGGGAAAATGATCATTTGACAGCGAGAAAGAAGCAATCGATCACCGGAAAATAAAAATTTGATCGTGGGAAAATGATCATTTGATAACGAGAAAATTGCAATAGATCACAGTAGAAAATTTGATCGTGGGAAAATGATCATTTGATAACGAGAAAATTGCAATAGATCACAGTAGAATAAAAATTTGATCGCAAGAAAATAGCAGCTGATCACCACAAAAAAAATTTGATAGCGGGAAAATGATCATTTGATAGCGAGAAAATGGCAATCGATTACAGGAAAATAAAAATTTGATCGCGAGAAAATGGTCATTTGATAGCGAGAAAATAGCAATTGATCACCGGAAAATAAAACTTTGATCGCGGGAAAATGATCATTTGATAGCGAGAAAATAACAATCGTTCAGCGGAAAATAAAACTTTGATCGCGGGAAAATGATCATTTGATAGCGAGAAAATAACAATCGTTCAGCGGAAAATAAAACTTTGATCGCGGGAAAATGATCACTTGATAGCGAGAAAATGGCAATCGATCACCGGAAAATAAAACTTTAATCGCGGGAAAATGATCATTTAATAGCGAGAAAATGGCAATCGATCACCGGAAAATAAAAATTTGATCGCGGGAAAATGATCACTTTATAGTGAGAAAATGGCAATCGATCACCGGAAAATAAAACTTTGATCGCGGGAAAATGATCATTTGATAACGAGAAAATGGCAATAGATCACAGTAAAATGAAAATTTGATCGCAAGAAAATAGCAACTGATACAAATGTGATCGCTGGAAAATGTTTATTTGGTAGGGGTCAAATAAAAATTTTATTGTGGGAAAATTATTATTTGATAGCGAGAAAATGGCAATCGATCACCTTAAAAAAGAACCGACTGCCGTAAAATGAGAAAGGACAGTTGGAAAGTCGGCATAGCAAGCAAATTCGAAACTTCAGACAAAAAGAAACGGGCAAAGCTGGAGTGGCAGACTCACCGTAGTCGGTCAGCGGCCTTGCGATCATTTCTTACTTTCGAGCGGGTATTAATTTTTTATTTTCAAAAATTTCGCTGAAGAAAAAGTCCGCGATCAAAATGTTTTTTTCCAGCGATCATTTATATTTTTGCTACGATCAAAACACATGTCAGATCTATCAGCTTTAATTCTTCGCGCTCAATAACGCCCTTGTCCACCCGAACGAAATATTTGATTAAATTTTCCCTTTTACAAAACGAAGTGTGTCTACGCCGGGAGGAATTGTGTACGTGTGATTGATAGACAATGTGTGTACGTTATAATGGTTTAATGTGCGTGTTTCTCCTTACAACTTCCCGGCGCGACTGATTCATAGCCAATCTGCACGCATTCAATCGCCCTCTATGCATGTTCTTGCAAATATTCATAGGCGGCGCTTGTTTTCTTAGTTTCTTGGAGCATGTTGCGTATGAGACGCAACAAAGTGACTATTCGCACCGGTTGCAAATACTGATATATACGACTATTCGGGCCGGGTGCGATGCGAATAGTGATAAATATGTCAAGAGTCATATGTCACTATTCTCACCGGGTGTTATCCGCTAGGGAATGTTCACTTTCACAAAATGTGACGAAAAATTAGATCGATAGGAAAACTCCCGGAATTTTCCCTTTTACGAAATGTCAGTAAAACCTAGGTCGATAACAAAACAAGTTTTATTTTTGTCATTATCAGCCATTATCTGATCCACTGATACGAATAACATTTACAGGACTATTTAAACCCGGTGCGAATAGCGAATAGCACCTATCTATGCAAAACTACTGCAATACAGCTCTAAAATGAACTTCACGGGCGATATTGAGCGTGCGAAACTACACTCACTCAACTACATGCGCTCATAATTGTTGCAGACGATATTGAGGTAGCGCTCAGTTTCGCTCGATTCTGGGCGTTAATTATGTCAACATTGTCATCGTAATTGAATTTCTAGGTATTCATTTGTTGAATTATTATGAAAAAGGAACAAAATTTCAAGAAAAGTGTTATGACAATCAGACCAAAGCATGCCGTACATCGCACCTCTCTTGATCGTATTGACCATACCTAATCAACTGAAATCATAAAATTAAATCTACGTCTTTAACGAAGGTAGTTATAGAGTGCAAAAAATTTTGATTTTCAGTTTTCAGCAATTGAAAAAAATGGGTTCGAATGAAAACGGGTACAAAAATCGAAAATTACCTTGATGATTGTGTCGGCGTATTCGCTGCAGAACCTTTTCGTCCTTCTAGAGATGCTAGATGTCCTTCGAGTGCTTCTAATAATGAACTCGGCGCTTTCGTCAGATCTGGAATTTCTCCTTTATCAATGCCAACGTTCTGTAAATTCAAATTTTTTTTTTGGCGTTTGAGTCACAAGAAAAAGTGAAAATGAAATTCGAACCTCAGCCACTTTAAGAAATTCACCAACTCGATCCATTCGAACCAAAAACCTTTTGTACAAATCTAGCGCATCCTTACACTGTTTCTTATTCATATCGAAATATTTTTCTAATAAATTTATAATACCATCGTTGTAACACGCAAATAAACGAATTAAATCTCGGAAAAGTAGCATAAAGCACATGTTTATGACACCTGCAATCAAAGCAAAATAAATCCATTGCTCGTCCTTTCACTGTGAAACACTTACCATTGGTCAAATCATTGGCTGTACAATCAAATTCTAATAAACCATCTAATTGTGCTTGAAGTACAGGTAATGTCTTTAATAGTTTGTCGGCATTCATTGTACGCAAAGATCCTTCCTCTTTCCCCCGTTTCACCTTACAGAAATCGAACGCAACAGTACGATAGGACAGTGCTTTATCGTTTAAATATTTTGCATAACGTCGTATAAATGGCGACATATCGTAACCTAAAAAGCATTTCATTTCTATTAGTTACTTGCCGTGTCTAAAGTTAATGAAATACGTTTGTCTATGCAGTCACTACGCTCGAATCGATATCTAGAAACAATCGTACTACAGAACCCAGCAATTACTTCTCTTTTCGCATTTGCTTTTTTTATGTAAAATAAACGCTTGTTTCTTGTCTAAATTCGAATTTACTATTGGTGCATTTAAAACTACAATCCGAAGATAGTGTGTACAGATCTACTAAAATAGAATGTCTCATCACTTACCAATTCTAGCCCCCACGGTACCTTAATGGGTTGCACAGCAGAAAAAAAAAACAAAAGAAACAGCACATTATTCGATAAAATTAGTAAATTTTTAGTAAGGAAAACAAATAAAAAACACGAAGCGGGAAGGAAACATTAAGTGATGTGATGAAATTGTTAGGTAAATAATTTTGAAATCATGTAGTTGGAAGAAACCATTGTTGGAGTGTGTAAAATTGATGCAATTATAGATTTGTCCGTCGTTAGAGGCCATTCATAAATGACGTCCGGTCGTTAGGGGGAGGGGGGGGGGTATATGGCAACCGGACGAATTGGGACGGTGGGGGAGGGGGTTATGAGAAGCGTGACGTCCGGTTCAGAATTTGTGGTTTTGTGATATTTCTGTCAAGAATTTAACTAAGAGCATGTCTGAGGTTGTTTGTCGAGAGAGAAACACAGACTTAGGCAAAAATTTCCTTGTAGTTTCTTTGACAGTTAGTTAGAAGATTTGGGTGTAGGAGGGGGGGGGGGTGGAATTGTCAAAATAACCGGACGTCATTTATGAATGACCCCTTCCTATAAGGAATACTTAACACCGAACCTACAAATAAAATAAAGGGAATGGCAATTGTGGTTGCGATACCAACCACATGTTTTTAAAAAGAAATTGTCGAATGAAAAATGCAAATAAATTCATAAATCCGTAAAGTCGTAAAGGGTTAGCCCTATGCGATGGCTAACCCGTGAGTGAGCTTGAGTGACAAGGGGAGAAGGTATAAAATCTCCAGCTTTCGCGTACGTCATTTATGTGAGCAGTCCCTTTTAAGTTGGAATGTGTCCTACCGAGCCGGTAACGATTGGTTGCTGCGCTGTCTGCGACTCTTAGAAGCAAGCGCAAATCATAAAAGGGAATTTTTTCTAAGACTGTCACATATTTCTATCCACTTTAAGAAAATACGAACGGATCGGACGAAAAAGAATAGCTGTCAATCTAAGTTTTTAGGTCGTCGGCTTATGTCAAAGTATACGAAATTTCATGACAAAATTCATAAAAATGAGACAAAAAATGTAAAATTGTTAACTCATGCACTTCATCATGAAATTTCGTATATTTTGACATGAGCGGACATCTCACTAAGCCGTAGAGCCTTTATACTTTTTCATACGAAATTCCAAAAACCTTAATTGATTCTAAAAATTCGTCGAAAGTAAATCTTTGGCTACATCTCGGTAGCATTTACAGATGGGCTGGCCGCTAGCGACAGAAACTTGTTAAAAAAACATATACCAATCTAGTAGCGATGGTGTTCAACCGCCACTTTCCAGGTCTTAGAATCTTTTTTGATCAAACATTATAATAATAACATAAGCAAAGACCCGTACGTATCAGAATAGATGTGGCAAACAGGATAGATGTTGCAAAAAGACTCGAACGTATCTGAATAAAAATGAGCAAGCAATCCAATATTTTGCGTTCTTTTATAATTATAACAATTTCAAAGATCCACAGAAATCCCCCAAGGTAATGTCGAAGGCCCTACCGAAGTAAATATGAAAACATTGAATTTGATGATCGAAATGTTCTCCTCTGCACCATATCACAAAGAGGACCAACGTAGTTGAAACTTTTTTCTCTAAACTGCCATAGTTCTAGAGATATGCGACATCCAGTTGTTGAAGTTATATTATCCCGGAATTCGGTAATTTTTCAATAAAGTCCTGAAACACGTGTTCTCTAAAACTGTATTCTCTACAACTTTGCCTTTGGAAGCAACTTTCTAACTGTCATAGATCCAGAGATATGAGGATTGGACCATTTTTCCTTAAAACTCTGGAATGCGTGTTCTCTAGAATCTTATTCTCTACAAATTTGTCTTTGGAAGCCACTTACCAACTCTCATAGTTTTATAGATATGGGTCATCCCTCCCTATTCTAGAAGTGGTCGAATTCCAGGATTCGGCCCTTTTTCACTAAAACCCTGAAACACGTGTTCTCTAAAATTTTATTGTCAAATTCTAGGGTTGGGCCATTTTTCCCTAAAACTCTCAGATAGTAAATGTATTCCTCTACCTCCCACCTCGATCTACCCCGTGTTACAATAAAGTTGTTTGTAGTAAACTTAAAGGAAGTTTGTACTTCGTACGGGTCCAATAAACTATATGAACATTGTGGACCTTTTCAATAAGCGCTTGTTTGCTTTGACGTTTAAAACGTCATTTTGACAGTTGGAATAGACCGCCTTTTGATTGCAACTTAGTGTAGAAGGTTGTTTGGCCTCCACTATACAAGCAATTTTTTTTTATTAACATCGTTGCTCCGTATACCAAATGATTGGTTACATCGTAAATTGCCAAATTGCCGTCCGTTTCAGTGGTTTCTTCTCAATGTGTTAATTGCTAGTTTTAATAAGTAAATGAAAAAAAAAATGTGAAATGAAATCGTCTGAATGTCGATAATATTCCGATAAATTATTTTCTAATGAAGGTTTTTTAAATGATAGATGAAATCATGCCACAGAATGGTTTCAAGTGGAAAAGTAGGGAATTTTGAACAACAAATTTTTGTTATAATAAATTTATTTATATTAAAATTACCTTGAACGCCGCCTTTATCAAGAAAATTGCTTAAATTAAATGTTGAATTACTTGACGCTAGATATTGCATAAATCTCTGCAAAGAAATAGAGAATGTTAATATAAACATTTACCCAATTCAAATATAAACTTAATACATTTTCATTATTTCAAACACAAAGGCAATCCAACTATCAATATCGTATTTCTTTTACACTAACTCCTTTCGTTGCCTTCATACAATTCAGTCAAAATCCGGGTAAATAATAAAATTCTCATAAGTTTTTCATTCTCTCCTACAATTAGAATTATAAGTGTTGGCTTTACCAACGTACTTTTTCAAAGTCGTTAGATAAGAGGAGGGTAGTCTTAATACATGAAATGCGCAAATTTATTGTGCAGAAACAACAACAAAAAATTGGCCAAATGGATGGGGTTTATCAATGAACTAAGTTTTACCATTGATGAAACAATGAAAAACCTTAATGACGTACAATGCTAGCCTCCACCCTCAAATCGGACATATTCGCATGAGGGGAAGAGTGAAAAGTGAAAAAAAAATCAATCAAATTGGATGCAAAAAACAAAATCAACAATTTTTAAAGTTCGCGAATTAGTACGCCGCAAATTTTCTGTCAAAGAAAATTTAATTCGCGTTTTCTTCTTGTAAACAATCCACAAAACCCGTCCTCCTTTTTGTCGATTTTTGAACGCCCCTTTTTCCGTACATCGTCCCGATTCGTATACACTATGAGAAGAACTTAGAAAAATAAAAAATAAAGACTCCGCTTTCCTACCCACATTGTGAAACTTCCCAATTAGCCCCTAGAGAAATACTCGAACGTATCTAAATATAGAAATGAGCAAACAATCCAATGCTTATATGTTCTATCACAACAAAAACCTCTTTAAAGGTAAAGTGTGACGCAGTCCGAAAGTCCGCTTCCAAAATTAATGATATCGCTTGAGGTGACGCTATCGCTGATAATACGCAGAAGTTTGTTTGAATGGAACCTTGTGCTCAAAGTTTTGATTTCCTGAAAAAATTACAGCGCTTTTTTTAAAACATAATTACGTTGTGTTAAAAAAATTGCGTCACAAATGCCGGACCCAACGACGAAATAATTTTTCTGTACTTTCAGTTTTTGAAACAAATTTTCTCCGAAAAAAAATTTTCTCAGAAAAGAAAGTTTTCTAAACAAAAAAAAAACATTCTCCAAAAAAAATTGTCTTCGAAAAAAAAAAAGTCTTAAAAAAATTGTCTTCGAAAAACAATGTCTCCGAAAAAAATTTTCTCAGAACACAACGTTTTTCTCCAAAAAAAATTTTCTCCTAAAAAAATTTTTTCTCCGCCAAAAATTTTTTCGAAAAATTTTTCTCCGCAAAAAGTTTTTCTTCAAAAAAAAATTTTCTCCAAAAAAAATTTTCTCCGAAAAAGATTTCCTTTCTGAAAAAAATTGTTCTCCAACACCTTCGGCTACCATCGGAACACTTCGTATCACCTTCGGCTGCCTACGGAATACTTTGTGTCACCTTCGCCTGCCTTCGGAACACTTCGTGTCACCTTCGGCTACCTTGGGAACACTTCGTGCCGACTTCGGCTACCTTCGGAGCGCTTCGTGTCACCTTCCGCTGCCTTCGGAACACTACAATACACTTCCCACTTCATTCCACACACTTCCCACATCATACGACACACTTCCCACATCATCCCACACATTTCCCACATCACTCCACACACTTCCCACATCATCCCACACACTTCCCACATCATCCTACGCGCTTTCCACATCATTACACATCATTTTCGGTCAATTCAAAAAACTCAAAAGTTCGCCTATACAACGTGTCTTGTCCCAAAGGTTTTTGTATGGCGTTTTTTGGGTTTGTGGACGTTTTTTTGGGGGGTTTGGGGACTGCGTCACGATCTCCGCTAACGCTCCGAGCATGATTATGACAAAATGAATTTCAAAGATCCATAGAAATTACTCAAGGAAATGTCAAAGGCCCTACTGAAGTACGTCTGAGACCATTGGTTTTGATCCCTTAAAAAGCAAATTTCTAACTCTCTGAGTTTTATCGATATTCGTCATCCCTCCTAATTTTTCCCTAAAACCCTGAAACACGTGTTCTCTAAAATTTTATTCTCTACAATTTTGCCTTTGGAAAGAACTTTCTATCTGCCATAGTTTTGGAGATATGAGTCATGCCTCCCAATTCTAGAAGTGACTAAATCCCGCTATTAGGTTATTTTTCTGTAAAATCCTGAAACGGGTATTCTCTACATCTTTACCTTTGGAAGCAACTTTCTAACTTTCATAGTTCTAGAGATATAGGTCATCACGCCAAATTCTAGAAGTGGTCATATCCCAGGATTGGGCCATTTTTCCCTAAAAACTTTGCCTTTGACAGTAAGTCTCCTTATTGCATAGTTGAGCAAATATGGACGAAAAATCATCTACTTTCGTATATGGCCAAGGGACTCAATTTCGTCCATTTCATTGGTCCCACTGCCCAGACCACTGACTCGATTTCTACAAAAAAAGTTTTTGCCAAAAAGTTTCGGAAATATTATTGATGTCTAAATCACGGCTGCCGAATAAAAATTGACAAAATACTTAGATTCGGTTGACAGGGGTAAAAAGTATTAGAACGAAGAGAAAGAGTAGGAAAATAATGTGAAAAACGAAGGAATTCGAATGTCAAGAAACATCGTTCCAAACAACTTAATGAAATTGCTGTAATTCAGTCATGCTATCCTTTTCGTTGAAATTTTATTTTGTTTTATCCCCACACCACGACTGCTAATTCATACAAAATTTGATTATATTTCTCATTCCCGTCTCCACATAACAGAATCTTAATGCTTGTAACAACATCCTATTTCATGTTTTTCCCAGAAATTTACTTAAATCGTTGAAAGTATAAGATGAATAACCAAGCGTATGACAAATTACGTATAATTAATGAAAATGGCTGAATTTTAACAAGGAAGGGTGAAATGATATTCGCTAATGTGCGCAGGTTCGAACTAGCTACAAAAAGGCCTCTTCAAGATCTCCATGAAATATTCTCTATTTATTCGTTTATTCAACTAACTCTAAATATTCAAAATTTAGTATTTTTATCATCTAACACCCTTATATACGTAATTTCCATGCTGTACCGCTGCCGAGTATACAAAAAAGTTATTTTTCTAGACTAGGGCATACATGTAAAATCTAAAACGATCAGTTGAACGAATCAGACGAACGGATAAACGTCTTTTACCCCACCGAAAATCGATCCGCAGTTCTTAGTTAGTTAGAGCGGGCGGAGTCTGTGACTCCAGCCTCTAATGAGCCTGTTTGTTGTGCTTACCCACGTTGGACTACTTAAATTATATTGGTTAGGTTTAAGTAGTTTAGTATATAGTTAGGCAGAATGCTAGATAATATTGTGTGGGAGAATGTACGGCCTAGGCATTTTGCCCTAGCTGTGATGTAAGCTGGGCACTTACGTAAAAAATGTTCGGCTGTTTCTATATCTCCGCATTTTGCGCATCGATCGCTGTGACTAATGCCTATCGTATGCAGATGTTTATTAAGGGGACAGTGTCCGGTAAGAATGGGGGTTATTCTTCTTATATTCCTTTTGCTAAGTGAGAGGATAAATTTAGAATTTTTGGTTATCAATTCTGACACATTGTTTTGATTGTAGGGCGTGACCAATGGAATTCCAGTGTTTTTCCGTGTAATTTCCGAACTTGGAACCGTCTGAGAACCATATTAATGCGTCGTTCTTTGTGATGGCTTTGTTTTCCTTCCACTCTTCTCTTGTATGGAATTTGGTCTTGAAGGCGTTAAGCCAAGCAGTAAGGGGGGCTATTACATCATGAGGCATTTCGAAACTTGGAGATTCTGTGATCATAGTTTTCCAAAGTTTGGCGTGACCGACACTTCTTTTGATCAGAAGTGACGCGTGATGTAGTCTGAGGCATGTAACTCTAGCCACCGCTTCCACGTGTATATGGAGTAGTACAATATTTAGAAGAATCTCCAGTACTGCTATGAGAGTGGATTTCATAGTGCCAGTTATGCCTATTAAAGCTAATCTTTGAATTTTTTCGAGTTGTTTTTGGGTGGTTCCTATGTGACAGCGCGGCCATCAGATGAATGCTGCATATGAGATCATTGGTCTGACTATAGCTACGTAGTCCAAGTGATGCCTTTGGGACTTAGACCTCAGCTTTTCCCTATAGCACTACTGCGCATCCATAAGGTACCTACTGCTTTGCGGGTGCGATGAATTAGGTGTTAGGTAAATCTTAGGTTTGAGTCAAGGATCATGCCAAAAAGGTTTACCCAGGGTGATAAGTTAATTGCTTTTCCGAAAATGATTGGTGTTTTGAGGAGAATGTCACCTTACTAAAAGCGTTTGACAGGTCAATAAGGACACCTAGGGCGAATTGATCTTGATCTAGAGCGCTTTCGGCTCTGATTAAGATAATATGTAGCGCACTTTCTGCCGATTTTTGTGATTGATAGGCGTTTTGGTTAGCGTGGATTTTTATTTCTTTGCTGGTGCACTCAACACAAGCACAAAAACATAGAAAAATTGTAGTTGTAAGTGAACAAATTTAGCAACAGTGAAAACACACACAAATTCTATACGCAATAGCCAATTCTCAACGAAAAGTGCGACATCTATTACACTAGTAACGTCAATGTCAAGAACCAAATGTCACAATTGTCAAATAAGCAGGGGCGTGACAGTCTTTTGTTTCGAACTTTGCAAGTAGTACTCAACGTGAAGCTAGCTACAGTTGTGACCGAAGCAAACTTCAATGCAAACAAAATCAGCTGATTTCGTTCATAAATTTACCAAAATCGGCTGACTTCATTGGAAAGTTAAAAAATCAGCTGATTTTTTCGCAATGAAGTTAGCTTTGGTTGCAACTGCAGCTAACTTCATGTTGAATATTACTTGCAAAGATCGAAACAGAAGACTGTCACGCCCCTGCAAATAAGTTAATCTGCCTCAAATGTCGAGTGAATAGAGTGTGCTGCCTTCTATTTTCGTTCACAACTGCCTATAGCTCATTGGTGCCACTTTTATTTGAATTACAATTAGGAATTTATCTACTTTGCTTTGTATGAATGCTGGTGTGAATGCTAGTGTTAAATTGAAAAGGCAATTTTCAAATTTTATAATTGAAATTAAAATGCGACAACTGCAGCCAATTTTGTTACCAAACTGCACTGTGAAAATATCAAATTTGACAAAAGGAAGACAATATAGAAATTCAACACTTCACACCTCTACACGGATTTGGCGATTGTGTGGTAAATATTAACGTTTCTTGCTATATTGTTGTATAGCTGGTCAATTTTATGAAATCTCTGTTCCATCCAAGCTATAGGTACACAAAGCTAACAGATATTTCATAAAATTGACCAGATACAAAATATAACCTCAAACCGGTTGACAAAAACAAATTCAATATCAACATTGCTATTGAAATCTGACTGCCAAAATCCTTCTCCATACAACAATATAACAAGAATTGATCGGTGTTATTGGAACAAGAACACCGCTATTAGTATTTACAATATTAACAGCTATCTCTTGAAATAAAGAAAGCTAAACAACATGCTTTCAAACTGTTCTTTGTGAGAGATTGAACTAAGTGTTACGGTGTGAGAGACCTAATACATTGCTGGAAGTAACAAATCCGGTATTGCGAAATTATTGCTAGAAGTAACGAATCTAGCATACAAAATTATCGAAAGTTAAGTCTTGTGCTTCAACAAAAGTAACCGTTTAGAAACAAGTGTATTTAAGCAAAGGTAATTCGAATGGTTGCTCATTCTGCATTTATGTCTGCTGATATACACATAGTCATGACATGACATAGGTGTACTGATGAAATCACATAACCTGGTATGTGAGGGCGTGGTACGGCGAAATCAGCATTTTGTTATCGTCCATTGTTTCGTCCCTTCATAAAAGATGGAAAGTAAAAAATCCCTTTTATTTAGTTCGTGCACTCTAATATTTTTGGTCAAAAATCCAAGCTATATAAAGCTAACAAAGATCTACGTTTCGTTCGCTTGAAGTTGGTGTCGATTTAAAAAGCTAATGATGACATTCTATGACACAATCGGTTGCCTGTCATAATTCGGACAACCCAAAATCAGGACGCCTATGAATGCGGTGGATAGAAAATTCGGAGGCTTCAATATACGGCAGAATAAAGAATTTGGAATTGACCGGATTTTGTAACGTCCAGATTTTGTACCAATACTAGTTGCAGTGTGTTACATAATAAAGGGGAGTTGATAAGAAGTTTATGTGCAACTATTTTCATCTTGAATGGAGGAAAAGAGGTTGATCAACAAGCAAAGTCTGTTTTAAAGCGTCCATCCACCGGATTATAAGGCGTCCTGATTATAAGACGTCCGGATTTTGAGGCTTCCGGATTTTTGTCCGGATGCCTGGGCACCGACACAATCTAGGACCCAACGCTGTCACCTATATTACAAGGTCGTAGTTAACATATACTCATTAGAGTATTACGGGTATTTGCTCTTCTGAATGTGCGAGATATATGCCTGAATGAACATCCCAAGGGCGAATAATCTCCATTCTAATGTAAAATTGAAAATTCATTAATTCAACCACCTGTCGTCATACAAAATATTTTAACATCATTTTATATTTATACCGACGGCTATAATATCACACAACCATGGAACACACATGGGTAATTGTTAAAATGGTAGCAAAGCGATGCTGTGTTTTAGACTCAAAGGTTTTTATGTAAACAACCCACAAAAATCGTTGTAAATTCCCATATTTTGAATAAATTATACCGTTTTTTATCACCCCGACTACTTACCTCATTTCCATAAGCTAGAAGGTGATGTACTGTCAAGAGGGATTTATATACGACAACCCAATTTGCATTTTGTGTTCGTTCGACCAATAAATTGGCCAAATGTGGTATTGATACGTTGGGTTCATTTGTACAGTGGACTAGATCTGAAAGAGAAAAAACAATGAATTAGGAAAATGTTGAAGATAAAAGTGGAAATTTCGTAATTATGTCTGAACGTTAGAAAAACGCCTTTTACCTCCTGGATGGGGAAAACAATAATGACACTTTGAACGAACCACACAATTTCTCTTAAGCCTTTAATGTAACTCGTTTAATGCTACATTGGTTTCTGTCATGGTGCTAAAATACATAATTTGTCAAGTGGTTTATACTTTACCGGTTTGTGTATCTCATCGTGATCTTTGCTGTACTTTAGGAGAAGCCGATGTCGCACTAAACGCGCTAGTTTTCAAGTCTAAATAAAATATAATTTCTACATGTCTAATGTGTTCATTGTAACGAAGGTGTTCAATTGAATGAGTGAATTATTCGTTAGTACAATTTAAAAGAAGATGAGTTTATGTGAAAGATAAATATTTATTGAGCAGTTCAGACACTCTAAATGTTCGTCATTTTTTGTTTAATAGAAATGTATCGATCGCATATACAGAAACGTTTATTCTTTCGTAAAGTTTATTTACTCAACTTCGCTTGGCTCATTTCGCTGAATGTTTTTTGAATGTATCATCGAAATGTGGATGTATTTACTTAATGTTCATTTCAATATCCCCACAATGAGTGGAAACCAGAAATTTGTTTATAACCATTTCACTCTACGCATATACTTGCTGCAATAAATTACAAAAATATTCCAAAATAATATCTTTTTGACCCTTTGTCGTGACCTCTATCGTTTTACTCAATTATTGCGTTGAAAAAAAAAACGTTACGAGTCCATACCTTCATCAATTAAATTCAGAGAAGACAATTTACAAATAAATTAATTCGTCTGGCTTTTTTAACTGGTACTACAATTTAATTCATGAAACCACCAATCAAAGATTGCTGATAAAAACAGAGTCTCTGGTAATTGTGCCCAGTGGGGTTATTAGCGCACTCTACGTGCTATTAGCAACCCTAAGGGCAATGAACACAAATGTAGCTAGGATGTTATAATACCGAGAGAGCGTTAGTAAAATAGTGAGAGGCCGCTAAAAACACTTTGTGCTGATACCATCGACTGATATTAACTGGACGACAGAACGTAATTTTTCGATTCACGAAAATTTGTACTCGAAATAAAATTCGATGTCTACTTGAGTTTTTAGACCCATATGAATAACGAAGTTCATCATCTGCCAAGTATCATCTGCCATATGTTTAGAAGGGTGTTGTATGTCCAGTACAGCGCCATCTATGAAGAATGAGTGGGGATGTGCCAACGTTTTTTCCATCAATTTGTGTGCTCAAGTCGCCATTGACATGCATTGTCTGCGTCTTATGCTTGTGACGTCACGAACATTTTTCTTATACTTTTCGTCACCCCACAGCAACTACCCATTTTATGAAGCCTTTGTGGACTTAGAGAAAAATTCCTATAATTGTCTCCACCGGGGATTGAACCCGGGTCTTCTCAGTGACAGTCCAGTGCGTTCACCACTGAACCATCCGTCGCCTTTACATTACACGTTATCACTCGTTGAACAGAAATCACACAAAGACAAAAAAACAGTGAAATTTAAACATTGATATCCAAGCCATTGATCCACGCTATTGCTTCGTCGGTTAATAAATGCAGTTCTTCCAGGCCTCCTCCGAAACGTTGTATTGGGTATTGATACATCGTCTGCTACTAGTCACATTCGCAAAGAGGGGATTCGACAAATTTCAGCAATTTTAACACCCCTGTCCCGTTCGAAATCTGTTAGTTCTGAGCTAGAGTGGTCTGGGTAAGTCAAGCCCTTTAACTTTTTCGGTTGGTTTCTAGATTTCTCA
>WJQU01002473.1:0-34435 GCA_029228625.1 Pseudolycoriella hygida | reverse complement strand
TAAAAAATTCAAAAAGCCGGATGAGAGAAAGTACGTCAGTTACACTCTCTGAAAATCCCCTATAAATTTTTTCATTGTGATTCATGAGAGAAATTCTCTCATTTCACATAGTGTGACAATAGTAAGTTTATGTCGCTTGTGATTTCGAAATTTCAAGCTCAAGACGTAAGATAGTCTAACTCCGTTTCAATATCAGTCTTGAGCCAAATTTTGTTCAAAATAAAAAATTTTTTCTGAGATAAACATATCATACACACAAACTTGCAGATAGGCCAATCGTAACTGCTGAACGTGTCCAATGATTTTGATAAGGTTTTCATCGAAAAATTGATTCTCAAAACGTAGAATTTCATTCAAAATATCTACTTTCTGTTACCGAAATGAAAACAGTGGCTGTGATTTTCATCTTGTTAATCTTCATAAGTTTAGATTCGGTAGTGAAATGTAACGGGGATGACGATGGAATGGTTGGTGACGATGACGCGAATATTTCGAATATAAAATGTTTAGGTGAATGTTTAAAAAATGTTATTCGTTTAGTTTTCCTTTATGTCACCTGACCGTTTTTTATCCAGTGTGCAAAGCAACAATTCTCAAAATGGAAGAGGAAATAAAAAAAGTCGATCCAAGAAAAACAGTGGAAGTGAGTGGGTTTCGACTAGATCCAAACGGTAAACCCAAATCGAAATCGATTCAGTATTCAAAATCGGAGACTTTTTTAACGGAACTCATGGAATCGATATGTAGGTTGGCTTAATTTTGCCGAAGAAAAGTTCATAAAAACATTGAATGTTTTCAGGCGAACCTGACAACTTTTCTGCTGTAAGCCAATCGATTATTCAAAAAATTGTTGTTAATCAAATGCTAAATAATAATGGAGAGCTAGATTTCACACCTGACAGTACCTTGGTCCAAAGTTTAAATCATTTTGTAAGTATCATGATGTTATTAAGGGATTTTTCATTGTCAAACTAGTTCGTGCGTTTCGACTTATTGTTGTGAAATTAGCTCGTGAGGGAACCAGCCCGTGAGAGATACGAGCACGTAAGAGAATTCGCTCATCAAAAGTGAACGCGTCCATAATGTCTCTCTTCTCAATATAAACAAATTAAATGTATGTCAGACCTCACAATTATGTTATTTTAATAGTCGAAAACAAATTCGCAGATGGAGTTGTCTGTTTACTGTTGGTTGCGTCAAGAGTCAGAGGTCGCTGGTTCGAAACTCTAAATGTATCTTTTTAAGCTTTTTTACGCAGACCTAGACCCATTAATGAGTACAGTCAATTGAAAGGTGATGTTTTGGGCTACCTAGGACATATAGTGCCCAATGAGTTCAAGCCTGCGTTCTCAAGGAATGGCCATTCGAACTCCTGCCCGTAAACATTTCTTTGTAAACATATGAGAAGTTCTACTACGGACTTTCCTGCACGTAGCACCCATACGCAGGCTTGGATCCATAATAAGGTTTGACATACATGAAATTTATTAATATTGAGAAGAGAGACATTATGGATGCGTTCACTTTCGATGAGCGAATTCTCTTACCTGCACGTATCTCTCACGGGCTAACTTCACAGCAATCTCGACTTTGCTTTTATTACCTTGTGATTCACTTATTTGCTTGTATTCGCTATCATTATTTGAGTCTCGCTTAGAGGTAAGCGGGCAGACCTAGTTTTCGTACCCGCCCGGCCGGTGCCCGATATTACTTTTATAAAAAATGCCCGCCCGCCCGAGGTCCGAATTTTTTTATGCTCGTCCAATGCCCTCCTGAATTTTCTTACAGGTCTTTTTGCGCGTCCGAAATTTTATAAGAATTTTTCATAAAATAGAGACAACTCTGCCGATTAATAAGAATTTTCGGGCCACCGGCTCACCTCTAGCCTCGCTCATCATTTATCGTCTTTAATATGTGACATCGTGACTTTATAGAAATTCGCAGCGAATAGCCGTTTCCCAAACCTTTTTTTGCAATTAATGTAGTTCTAAGAAAAGTAGCTTCTAAATTCTTTCTTCTTGTCATATACAGTGTTTGGAAGTACTAGACGAAAACGAAGACGAAATCTTAAAGAATTTTATGCGAGAAACAACAGCTGATCACATCGAGGAAATCATATGTACGAAACTGGCCAAATATTGTGTCGAAGATGGAAAAACACGGCGAAACGAATTATAAAATTTGTTGAAATCTACGTTTAATTCTCTAATAAAACAACAAGATAATTGGGAAATTGTAAGAAAGCAAAACATTACAAATGCATAGTACAAATTAATTATAACAGAAAATTGAAATTGCATTTTTCATATAATTCACTAACGCTGTACAGGTTTCCAATATTCTTTCATATTTCATCAGGCTTAATCCATCCAAATTTGACGGCATCATTGATGCCCCACTCCAAAGCATTTTTAAATTTTCCCTTTGTCTCGTCACTGAATCGAAATAGATGAAGCGCTTGCTCGTCATTTTCAATGTCATCAAGATTGACACATTCATTTGGTTTGGCAAGTGTAATTTGCAACAAAAACGGCATAAATATAACGCCATATTTACCAAATTTTGTCATTTGATTGACTAAGTCGTTGTAGCTGAACAATTTGTTTGCATCACTTCCTAATTTTCGTACAAGTGTCTGCAAGGATTCGTGATATGTGTGAAGTAGTTTATCGTAATTTTGTCGGACTTTTGGATTAGTCGATGTCAATAAATAATAACAAATGTCAAAGGCTGGAGATCCAACACGAACAAACTGGAAATCCAAAAAAGCGACGCTGGTAACAGCCTATTGAATAAAGAAAGATAATTTCAACCAAAACGTTCCACATTCTACAATAATAATTTTCCGACTAAATTCATTCCTTTATTAAGTAGCTAAAGCTAATTTATGTTTTCACTCTGTTTTCACTCATCTATGATTGACCGATGATTCCCCAGTGAATCATAGATGACTCATTGGTGAATGATAGGTGATTCATTGGTGAATCATAGATGATTCATTGGTGAATCATAGATGATTCATTGGAGAATCATAGGTGATTCATTGGTGAATCATAGATGATTCATTGGTGAATCATAGGTGATCCATTGGTGAATCATAGGTGATTCATAGTTGAATCATGGGTGATTCATTTGTGAATCATAGATGATTCATTGGTGAATCATAGGTGATTCATTGGTGAATCATAGGTGATCCATTGGTGAATCATATGTGATTCATTGATGAATCATATGTGATTCATTGATGAATCATATGTGATTCATTGATGAATCATATGTGATTCATTGGTGAATCATAGGTGATTCATTGCTGAATCATAGGTGATTCATTGCTGAATCATATGTGATCCATTGGTGAATCATAGGTGATTCATTGATAAATCATAGATGATACATTGATAAATCATAAGTGATTTATTGGTGAGTCATAGGTGATACATTGGTGAATCATAGGTGATTCATTGTTGAATCATAGGTGATTCATTTCTGAATCATAGGTGATTCATTTCTGAATCATAGATGATTCATTGGTGAATCATAGGTGATTCATTTTTGAATCACAGATGATGCATTGGAGAATCATAGATGATACATTGGTAAATCATAGGTGATTCATTGGTGAGTCATAGGTGATCCATTGGTGAATCATAGATGATTCATTGGTGAACCATAAGTGAATCATAGGTGATTTCTTGGTGAATCATCGGTGATTTCCCAGTGCGTCATCGCTGATTACACTGTGCATCATCGCTGATTGCACTGTGAATCATCGGTGATTCTACTCTGAATCATCAGTGAGTTCACTGTGAATCATCGGTGATTTACCAACGAACCACCAATGACTTAGGTCCAAAATTAGCTTCTTTCTATCGCTATTTTCCTATCCCATTTCAATGGTTTATTCGGCTTGGAAAAAGGAATCAACTTTTTCCACTATAATTTCCCATATCCTGTTGTTATCATCATGCACCAATGTAATCAGAGAAGACCAAAAATTAATAGGGATACACTGTCCACTCAACAATCGAAATTGGCACAATATAGCACCACAACATTGTATTTTCTGTATAAGCGATAGTGTATTGGTGTTGTTTGTTCCCATCACTAGGTAGCGAAAGTTTACTTGCAGTGCACCAACACACTCTCGCCAACACAATAGTTAATTATGTATCAAGCGGAAAGGGTTTTTTTGGCGAGTATGTAGTGTTGCCACCTGAGCCGAAGCCAACCATACCAACGAAATAATCGGAATAACAAAACCAATTTGAACACAGGCTATCCGAAAATTCCGCTGACGATTCGAAAATGAATGAAAAAATGTCCGAGAAAGATGAATTGGAAAATTGGCAAGACGGTCACAGGACGAAATCTTTAAGACCCTAACAGGTCTTGTGCAAAATGAATTTCATACGAAATGTACAAATCTTTTGTTTCAAACAAAATATTTGTATTTTTCGTATCAGTTTCATTTTGGACAAGCTGTAACGTAATCGAAAATGTCTTACGGAAAAGGAAAAGGACGAAAGTGAAACAAAGCTTACCTTTTCGTCATAGCGAAACAGAATATTATTTTCGTAAAAGTCTCCATGTCCAATAACACCACACACACCGGCCGCATTTTTCCTACAAATTTCTTCCAATACCGGTAGAAACTTTTCTTTCAATTTCGTTAACACGGATAGTGCTACTGGATCATCAACGTGGTCAACAGCTTTATTGAAAGCTTCTCTCGTAATTTTCCCGTAACAATTCTTGTAGAGAAAAACGAGCATATCGGTCATCTCATTAGAGAACTCCTCCATTATTTCCGGACATTGATCCCGTAAAGCAAACGAAACGGCATGAAATTTGCCAAGTTGCCTCATTACAATTGACGCGGTTTCAAAAGTGACTTGATTGTCTCGGTTCCACACTTCGTAACCGCTGACCCTAAGATCTTCTAATATTATAATGATTTGATTGTCAACACGTTTGGCCACAAAACATTTTGGATATGCCACAAATCCATCTTCAGCATTTGCCAATCTTTCCCGCTGGAATTGTTCCAAAATGGGAAGTACTTTGGTGTAGAAATAAACCTCTCGTTCAAACGATTCGACGCTGTTGAGCATTTTTATTCGACTGTCACTGGTAGGCAGAGTTTTGCAAATTAAGGTAATCGATACTGGTAATTGAGTGTCTTTCAATTGTCCCAATATCTTAAATCGACTTAGTGAACTGACGTATCCATCACGAGCACATAATCTTTCAATTGAACAATTAATGTAGTTCAGTTTTTCCGCGATCTCTTTTAGTTGGATTAACACGAATTTCGGAATATCACCTTCTGGCAACATCTTGACTGACACTAAAGTTTAAAATATTTCAGATGAGCTTCAACGAGAAACTAGGCTTTGTGCGTAAACAAAAATAAATTATCGCAATTTGTTTAAAATGTCGTACAGCTCCTCTTGTAAATTATGTAATAATAAAACAAGAAAGAATCGTTTCAGGCATTTCAAGGTCTCCAATGTTTGTTGTAAAGTTTTTCTTGAGTAACTTTATCATAATTTTACTCGAGGAAAATAATTGTAATTCTCTGAAATATCTCAAGTGACACAAAATAAGGCATTATTCGTTGTATAATACATTCGCGCTTACAAGAACTAGAACATACATTTTATACGTCGCCGGCCGTAGTGCTTTTTCATATACCACCTAACGTAACAAATTCGTCACAGACCTAGTCGTATTAGATGCTTCTTACTTTGTATTCCATACAATATATGGAATCATGCCTGGAGCGGTAGCGGAGGGCGTGACGTACTACCCACACCCCAAAAAAGAAGAAACTCATAAAACGCCATACAAAAACCTTTGTGAGAAGGACCCATATTTAGGCGAACTTTTGAGTTTTTCCCCTCGCTCCCCTCCCGAGCCCAGTCTCATCAAAATCGGTTGAAAATTGGCTGAGATATCGAGGTTTGAAAATGACATTTTTCTATGGCTCTTAAGAAAGTGGCTGCCAACAGTCAAACTGGCGCCATCTTGAATTTTCCCAAGCAATAAATTAGTTTTTTTTTGGTTTTCGAATTTTAGCTTCGGAATGACAATACTTAGAGAGTTGGTTTCTTCGGGAAAGAAGAATTTTTTAGTTTTTAAAAAAATGGCCGCCAACTGTCAAAGTGACACCATCTTGGATTTTTTGCTAAATTCTGAATAAGAATACCGAGACAGTTGGTTTCTTCAGGAAAGTTATTTGAATCAGTGAGAAGAATTGGTGACACGAAGTGTTCCGAAGGCGACACGAAGTGTTTCAAAGGTAGTCGAAGACGACACGAAGTGTTCCCAAGGTAGCCGAAGGTGACATGAAGTGTTCCGAAGGCAGGCGAAGGTGACAAAGAATTCCGAAGGTAGCCGAAGGTGATACGAAGTGTTCCGATGGCAGTCGAAGATGCTGGAGAACAATTTTCTTCGATGAAAAATTTTTTTGTAGAAAAATTTTTTTGGAGAAAATTTTTTTTGGAGAAAACTTTTTTTGGAGAAAAATTTTTTTCGGAGAAAATTTTTTTCGGAGGAAAAATTTTTTCGGAGAAAAATTTTTTAAGGAAAAATTTTTTGAGAAAATTTTTTTCGGGAGAAAACTTATTTTGAAAAGAAAATTTTTTTGGAGAAAAATTTTTTTGGAGTAATTTTTTTTGGAGAAAAGTTTTTTTCCGAAGACATTATTCTTGGAGAAAAATTTTTTTGAAGAAAATTTTTTTTTTTAGTAAATGCTTTTTGGAGAAAAACTTTTTTTCTTAGAAAAATTTCTTCCTAGAAAATTCGGAGACAATTTTTTTTGAAGACAATTTTTTTCGGAGAAAATTATTTTCGAAGACAATTTCAGATTCTCAAAAAATATTTTCTCTATAATGGAGATATATCAATAAATAGATGGAACCACCGACTGTGGAGGAGTATTGCCTGATGAAAAATAATGCGTGAATCGATCTATTGGAACAACGTGAATAGTACAACAGAAACAAGTACAAAAACACCACAAAAGAAATTACATAAAATCAATTCTCACTGGAGTTATCGGAAAGCTCTTTCACTCCGTACTCTTACGTTTGCAAAACACATGACATACAGTCATTTTGTGTTTCGTTTGTTTCTCTTTTTCTCTCGCAAATGCATGGTAAATACTCACGAAACGTAAAAACTCACAAAACCGAGAAAAAGAAAAATTTCGCGGTTTTGTTAATTTTGCTGACGCATGGACGATCTTTCTCAACAATAGAATAAGAAATAATTGTTTTAAACTTTTCAAGGTTTCTTTGTTTTTCTATAAAGTTTATTGATCCAAAATTTAAGTTAGCGACTTGTCTTCTTTGATCGAATGTTATGGGAGAATTGTATATACCTACTTATAAAATATTTTCTGTGAAGTACTATATTTCATATGCTCTATAAGACTATTGAAGAATTAGACATAATACTAGCATCAAATATGATTACTTACTTTATACTGTACAGCAGACAATCAGCACGGAAATTTTCTTCCATTGGACCAGTACGAATTACAAGTATCCTATGCGTTTAATAAAAAAAACTTATTGAAACATGGGGTAGATCAAAGCGGGGCGGATGGAAATGCAGTTTTGCGCCCACAGAGCTGGAGATTTGGCATGCCCATGAGTTGCCTTTTAGTCCCCTCTTTCGATAACTGCAATAAAGTGGCAGTGGCCGGTCATCTTGGCAAAATGGCAGTGGTCTAAAGAAAAAAAAGTGTTTTTAGTTTTTTGCTCCACGTTCGCTTGATTGTTGCACGATATTGACGTTATGGGTATCGTTGCTGCGGTCGTAGGCTTTCTAACGACACCTATAAAGGCGCGATATCTAGTCATCCACGGAAGTTATAACATCTTTCCAACGATACCCATAACGCTCATAGCGGACAAAAATCCATGGAATGAGGAGCAAAAACTAAAAATAATTTTTTCCTTTTGACTACTGCCATCCTGCCTAGATGGCCGGTCGCTGCAATTCGATTGTAGTTATCGATAGAGGGGACCAAAAGGTAATTAATGGACATGCCATTTGATCTCTAACTCTGAGGGCGCTAAACTTCATTTTAGCCGAGGCGGGAGTAGAGGGATACATTATTCATCGTCAAGAGATAGCAGAACAGCAAAAAAAATCCGGTCGTCCGTCTGTTTCCATTTTTTTCCAAACTTTTCCACCGATCACCCTAAACTTTTTTTTACCTGAAATGTTCCATGATTCAAGTTCAAAGGTAAGCAAAATTTGTCAAGGAGTTCCGAAGATATGATCGAGGAAGTGTCCAAAAGCGTGGATTTTCGAGGGTCGGTGAAAATTTTTTTTAAACATCTCAGCAAGTATATCGCGGAAATTGTTCATTTTGGTGTCAAATAAATGAAAGCATTTGATCTCAAAAAATGGGGAAAAATTTTTGTGGAGATCGGTTCAGAGGTCTGGGCACGAAATTGACTTTCTAGGCCATATACGATAGGAGATGGTTTTTCATCAATATTTGCTTAACTACATACAGGATCTACTCATATGAAACTGGACATGCTACCATGTTATATGGAGATTTGCTGTTAAAGGTAAAGTTGTGTAGCGTCACCCCGATTGACATCAGTTGTTTTGGAAGAAGGGACGAAGACTTGCGTCACGTTTCTCTTTTAAAAAGGGGTTTTGTTGTGATATCAGTAGTTTTGGAAGACAAGAAAAACAAATTGCGGAGAAAAAATTCCCGGCGAAAGAAATTTCCGGCGAAAAAAATTTCCGACGAAAAAAAGGTTCCGACCAAAAAGATTTCCTACGAAAAAAATTTCCAGCGAAAAAATTTTCCGGCGAATAAAATTTCCAGCGAAAAAAAATTTATCCCTTCAACAACATATCAAAAGATTTTTTTGAGCCAAAATGATTCCCTCAACTTCCTCTATAACATTTATCAAAAGTTTTTTTTGGCCGAAAATGATCCCCTCAACTTCCTCTCTACAACATATTAAAAGTTTTTTTTTTGAGTCCCCGCCTATTTTCCGCCATTTTGGCGGTCACCCTGATACACTACACACCCAACCCAACAATTTTCCCTTTGATAGCAGATCTCTATCTCAAACACCCAACCTTGTCTCATCCAAAATGTGCTACCGTACACACAAACACATACATAGAGCCCTGGCGCCCAAACGAGGCCGGTACTCCCCCTTTTTAAAAATCTCATATGGCGGGGGGGGGGGGATACCGTGCTCGTTTGGGCGCCAGGGCTCTAAGAAGGCGCCATATAAAGCCCATAAAAGCTTATTTTGTATGTGTCAGTGTATGGTAGACATTCTGTATGAGACAAAGGTTGGGTGTTAGATAGAGGCTTGGTGTCACAGTGAAAGTTGCTGGGTTTTGTGTGTGGTGTATCAGGGTGACCGCCAAAATGGGGGAAATAGGCAGGGACTCAAAAAAAACTTTTGATCTATTATAAAAGAAGTTATGGGTATCATTTTCGCCCATGAAGGTAGTAGCTGCCGCGCTTGGGTTTGGTGGCGCCGGCGGCTCAAAAGAAAACTTATGATGTTGCAGGTATCATTTTCGCCCATGGAAGTAGCAGCCGCCGTGCTTCGGTTTGGCGGCGGCTCGAATAAAATTCTATATATAATTCGTCAAAGACAATTTTTCTACTTCCAAAAGAACTGATATCACAACGAAACCCCTTTTGAAAACACTTTATATAGGAGGAACGAAGAAATAGGATCCTTTGACGTAGTCTCTTTATATCCGAGCGTCCCAGTAGGGTACACCCTCAACATACTTATGGCGTTTTTGATTGAAAGAGGAGTAAGACATGAATTAGCAGTGGCGTACGTTCAGTTGTCCAGAGTATGCATGGACCAAAACATTTTCCAGTGTCACGGTAAATTATACATGCAATCAAATTGAACGAGTATCGGAAACGCCTTATCTAGTTTCTTAACCGAATTATTCATGTGCCACTTCGAGACGTCTTTGGAAAAGCATGATTTGTTCCCGAGATTTTACAGAAGATACATGGATGACATCTTTGCTGTCCTCAATAGAAGAATTCAAAAATGGAGCTGTGAAGTTTACAGTCGAAAGGCAAAACGAAAAGAAACTTGCTTTTCTAAACGTTGAACGCGAAATTGTAGACGGAATGGTTGAAGTTAACGTCTACAGGAAACCAACAAATACAATGAGGCTGATTATTAGCGACTCTTATCATGATATGAGACATAAAATGGCAGCTTACCATGCGATGGCGCATTTAGCAACCAATATCCCTTTGACAGAAGAAAAATTTGAAAAAGAGGTTCAAAAAATCCTGGAATTAGGCGCTGTCAATGGCTTTAAAGAAATTGCGATCATGAAAGTTATCGAAAACATAAAACCAAGGTCAGACGAGCAGACACCTCCACTTTCTTTAACGAGACGGAAGTAACGTCAAAACGCGTTGCAGTCAGGCATTATCCTAGAATAACCAAGCGTCTTAAACCGATCTTCAATGAGTTTAATTTGGAGTTAGTGCACAGAAATAAATACACATCCTTAATTTAGAATTTCACTTTATATCAATTTGGGTGACGCTTAAAGCTTCGGAATGCACGATGTATGAAGTAGCCAAATTTTTCGTGTGAAATCTAAAAGCGCAGAAAAATTATGACGTTGGAAGGGTCCGGCATT
Organism: Pseudolycoriella hygida; assembly: GCA_029228625.1. Classification (NCBI taxonomy): domain Eukaryota; kingdom Metazoa; phylum Arthropoda; class Insecta; order Diptera; family Sciaridae; genus Pseudolycoriella; species Pseudolycoriella hygida. The sequence goes on along the minus strand of WJQU01002473.1, from coordinate 23,755 downwards.
TATGACGCTTTTTTTTAATCGAAAATATTTGAGAAGAATTTTTTGCGTTCCGAAGCTTTAAGCGTCACTCAAATTGATATTAGTTTATTTGTCAGAAGGGACGAAGGCCTGCGTCACATTTCCCTTTTAAAAGTGGTTTTTGTTGTGATTTCGTATCTAGACGGATCGTTAAACATATGACGTACAGATGTCGCTTTATTAAGCTTGACAGCCTTGACAGCCGTGTCGTAAATTATCGCATCTACGTCACTGTCAAAATCCATTATAGGACCAAAATGACATAACCTTTAAAAAACCGAAGACAACAAAAAACTATTTAATGAATTTTGTGAAAATTTAATCGAAGAAAAAAAATGCAAAATAATTTTTTGGAATTCGGCATCCGACAGAAGGTTAAACACGCTCCATCTGTACTGTACGGACTTGAAAATGTCCAAGGCAATAACGCTCTTGGTTCGTTCACCGAATTGCAAAATTTTACCCGCGTTTTTGAAACTATTGAAATCTCGTTTGTTTTGCAGAAACAAATCAACAAGACACAATCGGAGGCATTTTTCATGATGGATTATACGGTTGGATTGTAGTCGGTGCTCATATTGAAATCGTATCATTAAAAAATGGTGACAGAATCGCCGAATATACATTCGGTGATAAAAGGTGATTATTGATTGTGTCGATTGTAAACGAAGTGTCGAAAAACGAAATTAATTTGCAGATTCGGAAATACTTTCATTGCATTCGTTACCGAAGTCAAGGTTGACCAAATAAACACCAAACTGCTGGCGATTGGCGTCCATTCATCATCAACAACTAGTTGCATTTATTTATTTGGCGTTAGTGATTCCCGCATTATTCATACAATCGAAGTGGAACAGAGAGTAACGAGTTGTTGTTTTATTGACGCACAAATTTGTGTTGATTGTGCCCTGAACTCATTTGACGGTTGCATTATAGTTGGTACTGAAACCGGCAAAGTTCTTATTATTGATTTGTTTGTGGAAAGTTGCATTCGAGTGATAAACGGCCTAGAGTTTTTCAACAACGAACCGAGATTGTGCAGAATCGTCACATTAAGTTCGTTCAGAGCGGTTGGAGTTGAGCGATTCATCAATGATCCAAACGATACTGGCTTTGGAGTGGCACTGAAGGGTAAGTAAGGTTTTCCAGCCGATGTTCAGTTTACGGTATACCACATGGCATGGGGTTTTTTGATAGAAACTTGTCTTCCGGATCTGGTCATATGTCCACCAGGTTGAAATCAATTTGAATTCAATTCTAGGCATTGGCCTAGTACCGTACACCAAAATTAAAGTCACTCTTTCAAACAAATATTGCAGATGTTACGAAATCTGGATCGGTTTTGTCCATTTTGTGTTTGTCACCATTACTCATAATAGCCGTAGGCTTTGAAGATGGTAAGATGTTGCTGTACGATTTGTGTACATTGGACGCATTCCACATCGCCCATCCACCTGGAAACGATTCACCACTGGAAAAGTTAACATTCATTGAGCCGGCTGATGACCCTCGAGCTTGTGTCTATTTGTGGTGTTTTCATTCGAAAAATGACACTGCAATCGCTGTGCTGCATTCACTCACATATGAAACGAAAATTGTAAAACCGGATGGTAACGGTTTTGTGTACAAGGTACAAGTTCGTTTGTTCTACTATTTTACACCATAAAATGTACATTTAATGTACTTTTGTACATTACAAGTGCATAAAAATGCGCATTTAATGTGATTGTGTTATCTGGGAAATGTTTTGACAATTTTTTCTTTCCTTTCTAAGAACTTTGAACGATGTACACCACGTTTAACGATGCCAATATTTGAAAAACACTCGAAGCCGATTTCGTGTCAGTCGATAACAAGATTTGTGGTTGCGGAAGAGAATTTTTTAACGTTATGTCTCCTCTCTTGGTCGTCGTTGTCTGGTACGTTTGTATGCATTTTCGATCTGAATCAATGGTACAAGCAACAACTACCAGAAACATGCGACTGGCGCTCGTCACCAACATTTTTGGCAATATTCCACTTAGGCAAACAACAAGTTTTAGACGTTTGGATGAATGTGGCAACTGTCACACCATTCAGTTCGTTAAATCGACCAGAAGAGCATTTCTATCCATCGTCTCTAAGTTTCGGTAAGAGTTGTGTGTTGAATGACATCCGTAGTATCACATGAACTGTTGGACAAATTGCAGACTGTAGTGTTCTCACACCAATTGATTCGTCAAAACTTCATTGGCTCGGACTGCAAAATGAAACATTACAACACTTGAGTCAAAGCGGTCCATATGCAATTCTGGAACCGAATCGATGTTTTGCTGAAATGGTGCGAGCGTCGCTGATCCCTCAGTTCACAGAATATTCCTACGATATGAATCAGTCGCTGGTAAGTAACAGCCGAGCGAGCGATGAAGGACAACACATTGTTCAATTAAACATTTCTGTCCAACAGAAATCGAAACGTGAATTCTTGCTATCAATTGCTCTCGAATACAATTGCATCAACTTGTTAAAAAAATGTGCAAACGCTTGGGCTGATGGCAGTCATCTTACCAAAAATCCATCGGAGGGAATGTCATTGTCCACATTAACTGATTGGGTCTGGAAGCGAGCCACATCGATCAAAGAATGCTGCAACGAGATGTGTGTTCCCTTGTTCGACCATTCGGGAAGTTCAATTGAACCGAGATCACGAAAAGTTCTCTTGAGTTTCTCACGTCAGCTGAAACGTTTGTTTCAGTTGATGGACATGATTTTGACGACACATCGCCAATACATTCCTGGTGAAAGTAAGTGAAACCATCAATTCCATTTGTCCTTTACTAATCCGTACAAAAGTTCTAGACACGCTCCGATCACAGCGTAATTCCATATGCATGGCCAGTGAATACCAAGAAGTTTTGCAATGGCTTTTGAATATGGGACTCTTGCCAGAAGTGATCGCCAATCAGTCATTACAAAGATATTCAGACTATCGCGACTCATCATTCGATGACTTTCAAGCGATTCCATATCCATACGAACTTTTGAAAAATTACTACACAACGCAGAGACGGAAATTCGGTGCATTAAATCCAGATTTTCTGGTACCAGTCACAAAGAGTTGCCGTGTTTTGTATATCGATTCATTCATCGAGCACGAATGTAATTCTGCCGTGCTACGATCCGAATGGCGAAAAGGCTTCGGCGATGGATTATATCCACCAGCGTCGTTGCAAGCAATGCTCCGAACACTGTTAGTGCCAGACGTTCCGACCGAACGAAAGTATATGCTGTTTGTCTATTTGTTTATGGATTTGACAACGGTGTTGCGTGAGGAACGTTACTCCAATGTCATCAAGAACCTAATTAAATTTCCGGCTGTTTTCAAAATGGATCCGGGTCTCATCAAAATAACGCAAGCATTTTGGAATCTCGACCATGGGGAATTCGATGTAAGACGACTACTTTTTACGAAATCGCATCCAATGAAACTTTTACCTTTTTTCAGCTTGCCGTTGATGAAATTATTTCACCACTTGCTCAAGATCATAACATGTCGACTTGGCAACGTGAACTCCTGATTGGAGTGCTCATTCTGAATGATGTACCACATTTAGCACTTCGAGTTTTACATGCACCAGGTGCACCCATTTCACCATCTTTAGAAATACGAACCCTTCTAGCCAACGATTTGGTTGCCGATGCATTCCAAGTGCAACGAATGAAACGTAATCGTGATTTGCTATTTGAATTCTTCCAGGGATGCCACGAGCAACGGAAATGGCACTATTTGCTAAATCTGTCATTGAATGAGAACGAAGAAGAATGTCTTGGTGATTTTCTACGATCAATCCAATCGTCCATCGGCGAAAATATTCATTTCATTTATTTGTTGAGGCGATGCAAATATCTTGAGGCGGTGACATTTATCAATGATTTACATCAGAACAAAAAGTCCGGCCATTTCGATTTGGATACGCCAAATACCATTTTGTCCACGTACCGTCTGACAATGGCGCCATCTATTAGGAAATTTGCGGATGCTTACTACACAAGGAAGGATGACATTAACGTCCAATTGAATAACCCGGCAAAGTGTCCGAAGCCATTGAGTACGCATCTATCGCAGGGGAAACTGGATCAGGTCGGAGGCGTCTATCAACAGTCGTTGATTCATACCGAACAAACGAGTGCAAAGTATTGGGAAAATCAAGCGAAGAAAATGTGTGGACTAGCACCATCGAATGTGCCATTCCTGCACGGACTTCGAGTCAACACCGCACAGACCATTGGTTTTGACAAGCAAGTTTGTCATGCAGAACCGTTTGTTCCAAGCAGTAAGAGACGTTTCAACAATTCTTTTGAAGATGAAGTTCAAGCGCCAGTCGCAAAGCGACAACGAACGGATTGCTCGGATGTGAATCCATCTTTATTAACGTCTTTTAAAACCTCGAACGCAACCCTTCGTCCTTCTCAATCATTAGCCAAATGCAAAGAAGATTCCACTGAAATGGACGCCGATATAGAGATGATGGAAACAACATTGAACACACCGGTCGTACAAAGTCACAAAAATGTGAAAAAAACGTATTCGTTGTTAGAACGCATTGGAACTCCGCAAAGCATCTTGAAGAGTCGGAGCAGTTATCGTGGTAAAAGTGTGTCATCGATTGCATCCCGAAGATCCGTGGACTCAGATGAACGATCGATTCGGTTTACTTTGCCCGAAAATATCGATGAATCCGTTGAGGTGATTGCGGCTAGCACTCCAATCGTTCCCACTGTTTTCAATTTCGGTATATCAAAACGGCCATCCATTCATTCCGTGCGTACTCCATCGAAGCATTCACTGACCGAGCAAACTATTACAAAAGAATCCGAAGACAGTCCACTGCAAACCTCGGGAAGAAAACGCATGCGATCTATTTCACCTGAAGAATCTTTAAATGTCACAAATTGCATTGATGTCTCTGTTAACCAGCCGACTTATGATGTGAAAAGTCGTCAGTTATTCGTCTCGTCAGATAAATCGAACGATGGAGACTCTGATATTGTGGAAACAGAATCCGATAATTTATCAACCTCCGAGAAAGTGCTGGATGAACCGTCTCCAGTTGTCCACATTGATCGAACAAAGGAAATTATGGATCGAATTATTTCAATGGAAAGTGGTTTTGTATCACAGAATCCAACCAAAGAGCACATGCAACCGGTGGAACGAATTATTCCAATTGAAGTCGAGCCCAGATCAGATACTAAAACTCCGGATAAGCTGGTGACTGCGTTGGTTACTCATGAACTTTTTACTCCAGAAAATAAGTTAAAGCGAAGACCAAGCGAAGGACTTTCAACGTCTAGCTCCTTTCTTTTTACACAAAAAAATGTGTTAACCGACTCTTCGGAATATCAATCACCGAGTTACGCTGAGATCACATTCGATGATTCTGCGTTTGTGCCACCAAATATTCTGACAAGCTCGGAATCAATAGAACAGTCAACCTCAGCGGCAACGGTCGACGACGCAAAAGAAGAAGATATCGTTGAAACCGTTCAGATCGAAGACAGTAGCGATAGTTCCGTATGTGACATTATCGAAACAACCGATACGAAGTCCAAAGTACCGCAGACGTCCACACCATTCGTTTCGAGAATATCAAAGTTGTCAGGTTTCGACACCAGCGATGAAATGGCCCACAAAAAGAATATTTTAACTGACAGCACGTACAAAGAATTGTCTGATCGAGATCGCTCAGTCTGGGATCAAAGTTCGATGTATAAACAGAGGAATATTCTCACAGACACAACGTATAAAGACGATTCAAAAGGTAGCTTGGAACCATCGACATATAAAGATCTACGGACATCATCTGCAGTTGGAGATGGTCGAAATTCGATTGCATCTGAAAAGGATGATGACAAGCCGATAGTTATAGATACAGCAGATCAAGCGGTAAGTTTGAATTAGATTTGTTTTGTTCTACAACCTACTAACGTGATGTATTTGAGGTCGCTTCATCGACAACTTCTATTTCGCATTCCCTTTGGATTCCAGTCCAAAGCTACACACCATCATAAAGGGTTGTTGCACATATGACGTCACACTTGCTATAAAAAATTAGTATCCATAAAAAGGTCATAACTCAGTCAGGACAGCATATTTTGTTTATAGAACTCTGACTAGCTAGCCGGAGTACTATAAGTAAAATCTGTGACCAGTTTGCAACCAAGGATTTTATAGCAAGTGTGATGTCATATGTGCACGACCCCAAAGTGCGTCCGACGAAAATCCCATCCTGACATTTGATTTTTACTTTCTCCTTCTCGTATTTTGTCGAGCTCTAGATTTAGATTTATCAGTTCGGGCGATCATTAAACACACTTAAATGACGCAAACCTTCTTGCTGACTTTAAGAACCTATCCAAAACACTAGGTCCAAGGTGGAAAACATCTGATGGTTGCAGGACATAGCCCCCAGTAGCTTGCGTCTCAGTTGAGAGAACTCGAATCACGAGAATACCCGTTTCATCTTCTGATTCGCGCGCATTTGTGGAAGCTACCGAAAGCCTTGGTGTGCCTCGTTGCACCTTACTACACTTCGTTGCACCTTGATACACCACGGCGCACATTTGTACATCACGTTGCACCTTCACACACCTCGGTGCACCTTGATCCTTATCGGTGAACCTTGATACATCTCAGTGCACCACAGTGCACGTTGATACACCACAGTGCAACTCCAAGGTACTTTAATTGGCGACCGGATGTGATTCCTTCCTCGTCAATGTTCATTACGATCCACTCAGTTTTTTTGCAGTTACTCACTAGCATAATCTCGGCTTTAATCTCAGTTTTGATGCACCACTGTGCACCTTGATGCACCACAGTGCACCTTGATGCACCACTGTGCACCTTGATCCACCACTGTGCACCTTGATGCACCACAGTGCACCTTGATGAACCACTGTGCATCTTGATGTGCCACTGTGTACCTTGATGCACCACTGTGCACCATGATGCACCACTGTGCACCTTGATGCACCAGAGTGCACCTTGATGCACCTCAGTGCACCTTTTAGATTTATCAGATTAGGACGTCCGTTTCCGGACTCGAAACACTGATCTATTGATCCTTTGTTTCATCTTGCTCATCGTGTAAATCATTTGAACCTCCCAATTCCCACTAGGAACCTGTTTAAAGCAACAGGTCCTAGTTTCTCGATCTCTGAAGGTGAAACCACACGAGCACCCAGTATTCTGCTTCTCAGAGTATAGTACTTCGGACATTCACTGATTAGGTGTACGCCCGTTTCCTCCTCTAAGCCGCAACTGCAATTTGGATCGTTTCCTCGTGATCCTCGCCAAGTGCTTGTTCAAGCCACAGTGCCTCGTAATAGCTCCTACTGTCCTCCTTATGCTAATAAAGTCCATGCCAACCAGCTCCTTGGCCCACCTTTCGTCAGGCACTGGAAAGAAGATCTTCGTATGTGCTCCTCCATCGTATGCGCCCCAACGTTTCGCGGGATTCCGTTCGTACCCTGTCACTTATCTCTCTATCTCACAGAGAGTGTGGTATTGGGATGAAGGGCTCTTAGCCGACGGTAACGTTTGCCAGCTCATCTGCACTCTCATTGCCGTCTATGCCGGTGTGCCCTGGGACCCAAGCCATTGTGATCTGATTACTCATTCCCAGTCGATTTAGAGTCGCCTTTAGCTCACGCACTAATCTAGACGTTGTGACAGGTGACGCGAGTACTTTGATCACCGACTCGCTGTCCCAGCATATTAGTGCTCTATTAGCCGTTGTTCCTTCCGGAACCAACTCAATCACCCCCAACAGTGCCCCTTGATGCACCACAGTGCACATTGATGCACCACAGTGCACATTGATGCACCTCAGTGCACATTGATGCACCTCAGTGCACATTGATGCACCACAGTGCACCTTGATGCACCACAGTGCACCTTGATGCACCACAGTGCACCTTGATGCACCACAGTGCACCTTGATGCACCACAGTGCACCTTGATGCACCACAGTGCACCTTGATGCACCTTGATGCACCACAGTGCACCTTGATGCACCACAGTGCACCTAATTTTGTTTGCAACCTAATAGTGTGACATTTCGTAAAAGTGAAAGTTCTTCGCACAATGTGCGAAAAGCCTTTTCGAAAAGAGTTGGACTAATGAAAGAGCGCCCAATGTCTTGAAGTAAAAGGGAGCGATGGCTTTCCAATTGATTCTTAAGCTGCGGCGGATATTTTTAATGCCATTTTTCCGAAAAATAATAATTTGCCTCTTCGTAGTTCCTTAATGCTAAATACATTTTTTTACATCTGCTTTCAGTCCAAAGTGTCCGAGTCCATATCCCCAGACCTCAACGAAGAGTATTCGAGTGACATTTATGATTTATGCAGCGAAATCGATGCCAGACTGCAAGAGGAAGAGGAAGATGAAGAGGAATATGACGTCGATGACTATGAAAGTGATACCGTTGATGATGTCATTGACATATCGAGTGGATCAGAAGATAATTCTGAAACGCCAACGAAAAATGAGAACTTGACGACTGGCAAATTAATTCTTCCTCCTTGCAACACAATCGGTGCGCTTAGTAAAGTTGAAACGAAAATTGACAATCCCGTTGATGTGTCGAAGTGCAGCGACATGTCTTTTGTAACTGCAACAGATACTTCTAGTAAAAATGTATCGAGATTATCAACGATTGATCAGATAATTACAGATGATGTACAGCTAACAGATAGGGATGACATCATTTCTATCGAAAATGATTTGGCTGATGTGAATACGGAAGCTGTTCTAAGCGTTCCGATAGAGGAATTTATCGGGGTCGAAGACGATAAGGACAAACTCAGTGAGCATCAATTAACCATAACGTATGAGCTTCAAGAGAACGTTTTTACTGGCGATGAGGAAGGAGCAACATTCGACGTACTGTGTAATACTCAAAACGATTTAATCAGCAGCGATTTGAACAACGCAATTTTGCATTCAGCAAATGTCGATACAATGGGAGAGACGTTAACGCAAATCCAACCTCTTCAAGTCACATCGGAAACTTTTGCGAATGTTACTGAGGACGTCATAAACATGAACGATGCCATCATTGACAGCCAGGTTGCGATCTTAGCTGAGTCAAATTGCGAACAGACTCTTCCAGTTGTCGGTGAAAACTTACTCCAAGGAGTTGAAGTTGTTGATGGCACGATTACTTCGGATGAGACATTGCTACCACTCGTCAAATTGGTAGACACAGGCGACACATTACCTGCAGAAAGTTTATTCGCTGATACTACAAGTGATTTGAACACTGGAATGATCCTTAATACCCTTCCTCTTCAAGATTCTTCAGAGGCAAGTCAGCAGCCACAAGAAACTGAAGTATTAGGTGACGTATACGATCAAGACATGACAGAAACTACAAGTGGGGAAATGAACAAAGCAATTGTTTATGAGCAATCAGAACTAGAGTCGCAGTTGGCACAGGACATTACAGCCATTGATGACAGCAAAACTAGTGCACCAGTGCATGCGACTGTCGAACAACTGGAGGTTGATGAAGAAGAGGCTTTAAACATCGCCATTGATGAAGGCACAACTAGTGCACCAGTGCATGGGACTGTCGAACAAATGAAGGTTAATGAAGAAGAGGCTTTAAACATCGCCTTTGATGACAGCAAAACTAGTGCACCAGTGCATGGGGCTGTCGAACAAATGGAAGTTAATGAAAAAGAGGCTTTAAACATTGATGAAATTTTGGAAAGTTTTATCGTTCCAGACGCCGCACATGATTCAGAAGTTCCAAACGTTACAGAAATTTCAAATGATCTAATCGTTCCAACGGTTCAAGAAGGCTTAGCTACTCTAGAAGTACCACACACAATGGATGTACCAAGAGCTGACGAAGCTCTAAGCCTCATAGAAATTCCGAATATTCCAAACGAAGAAAATTCAAATGCACAAGAAGTTTCAATCGTTGCAGATATTTCGACCGCTCCACACATTGCGAACATGTCAACGATCGAAAAAGTTGCAACCGATGTAATTGACGAAAAGGATGACATACATCAGGGTGACAATTCACCGAAACCATCAACGTCTGGCGAAACATCAAATAATCAAACTCCGACCAGATTCCTGCGAGCAAAATCGCCCGACGCTACCAGTGCCATTTCTTCCCCGATGACGCGAAAACGATCTGGATCACTTAATTCCGGAAAACCAATTTCCGTAGCAGAATCTACACTAAATGTGTCGTCCTATATGACAAAAGCCGAACCGGAACTGAAAAATTTACCTGAAGGAAACAGCGAGCGTCCAATACGCAGTCAAAGGGCTAAATCGGAGGTGAAATCAATTGCAAATGATGAAAGAACGAAATCGGTATTGGAAACTCTACCTGAAGAAAGTACTGTGCGTCTGACACGCAGAATTAGGGCTAAATCGGAAGTGAAATCAACTGCAAGTAATGAGAGAGCAAAATCGGAAACTTTATTTGAAGAAAGTAGCGTGAGACCGATGCGCACTAGAAGAGCTAAATCGGAAATGAAATCACCTGCAAGTGATGAGAGAGCGAAACCTAAATTGGAAACTTTACAAGAAGATAGCAACGTACGTCCGACACGCAGTCAAAGGGCTAAATCTGAAGTAAAATCAGCAGCAATTAGTGAGATAGTGAAATCGGAGTTGGAAAATTTACCTGAAGAAAACAGCGTTCGTCCTTCACGCGGTCAAAGAGCTAAATCGGAAGTGAAATCAACAGCAATTGATGAAAGAGCCAAATCGGAATTGAAACCTTTACTTGAAGAAAGTAACGTGCGCCCGACACGCAGTCAAAGAGCTAAATCGGAAGTGAAATCAACTGCGAGTGATGAGAAAGCGAAAATTAAATTGGAAACTTCACATGAAGATAGCAACGTGCGTCCAACACGCAGTCAAAGAGCCAAATCCGAAGTAAAATCAAGTGCAATTGATGAGCGAGCGAAAATGGAATCGGAAACATTACCTGCAGAAAGCAGCGTTCGTCGTGCACGCGGTCAAAGAGCTAAATCCGAAGTAAAATTAAGTGCAATTGATGAGAGAGCCAAATCGGAATCGGAAACTTCACCTCAAAAAAGCAGCGTGCGTCCGACACGCGGTGAAAGAGCGAAATCGGTAACGAAGACAAGTGATGAAAAAACTTTAAACAAAGTGAAAGATCCGCAGATCACAGGTTCTCCTATAACTCGCTCTCGAGCCAGAAGTATTGCCGAAGACGATGACACAGCGTCGATTGCATCAGGAATTAGCTCTAACAGTCTCCCGACTACTTCAAAACGCACTCGCAGTACTCGAGGTAATAGTCAAGCCTCTGATGAAGGTGAGAGTAGCTCAGTTAAGTCATCAAAGAGATCACGCGTGAAGCCGAAAGTTCTTCCTGCTATTATTGAAGACCTACCTCAAGAACATGAGGCAGAGAACGAACCGTACGAAGATGAAAGAAGGCAAGGAACTTTTTAAAACCTTCAATTCTTTTGAATTCACTGACATTTTTCTTTCTTTTTAATGTAGAATGACCCGTGCTCAAAGAGCATTTATGAAGAAAGCAGCTGAAACGGCAAAAATGGTTCCGCCGCCAATTCCAGTTATTCAACGGAAACGTAAAGCTGACACTGGTGGCAACGAAAATGATGATGATGATACAAGTGACACGGGAAGTGTTGAATCATCCAAAACCAGTGCATCGGTTAGATCAAGGAAATCTTTAGATCCGTCAACTCCCGTTCGTAAATCAAAAAGACTTCGGGTTAGACGAAATAGAATAATTTTGTGTAAATTAGCTGACGCTACCTTCATTTCAGGAAAAATCTATTGACGAAAGCATTGCAAGTAAAGATTCGGACTCGGAGTCAGTTGCTTCTGTTAGCTCAAAAAAATCCACTGACGCTTTATCGCCAATACGTCAATCAAGTCGACTACGGGTAAGATACGGGGAAAGATGTTGAGGTCATCAGAGTTTTCCACTTTTTTTATTATTTCAGGAGATAACGATTGCCAGTAAAGCTTCAGATACAGAGTCGGTTGTCTCGGCTGGAAAGTCAATTCGTAGTCGACGTGGATCTACAGCATCAAAAAAATAACAAAATGGAAAATCGTTGATTGAATAAATATTTAAAGTTAAGTTTATGAATAAAAATCCAATTAATGGAGTGCAAAAAATTCCTCACCAGATGACGAATGTACTTCCGTGCTAAGCGCACAATGTATTTTAGAACTTTGGATTTTGTTCCTCGCCAGCATTTAAAGCTTACAAATCCTACTAAATACAAATTGTTTACAGAGCAAAGATTGTATTTCATGTTGGGTTCTATCCTGGTGCCTAAAACGGAAAATAAATTTTCAAGTTTATCACCGACCGGTGGAGATGGTTAGGTTAGATTATAGTGGGAAGAGCGAACTCTAGCACCTAAGCCGCTGATGGGTCTGTTGTGCATTCCCTGGATCTTATTTGTAGGTACGATTATTAGTCGGAAGGCTCCAGATAATATTGTGAGGCTTCTGGCCCTGGCTGTCATATATGCCTGGCATTTGCATACAAAGTGTTCAGTTGTTTCTAGATCTCCACATTGTGTACATTGCTTGGAGTTTATTAAGGGGGCAGTGCCCGGTGAGAATTCCAGTCATGCGTCTGAGGTTTCTTCCGCTGGAGCGAGACGAAGTATTTTGAGTTCTTGCGACTAATGTTGATGCAATTGCGGCGGAGCTGTACGATGTTAGGGCGAAATATGAAAGTTAAGTTTCGCATTCTTAAGTAAACTACACTTTTACAAATTAAATTGAATTGGAAAAATTGGAAATTGCTCAAAGAAAATATTGAAAAAACCGTCTGGTGTAAAACACCTTTCCAACCCCAACTAAATTCCATGAATTGGATCCCGAAGAGACATCGGATCCATACTTACATCATGAAACTTTATAGACCATTTATACCTTTCGGCATGAGGTCTTTATTCCCAGTGATCATGGACCACCCTTCTCCATACCCTCCTATCCTGTGCCAAGTAGATGGTTTGTTCACCCAGTAAAAGCCCCCTGACTCCTAAATCTGATTTAATTGAGTCTATAAACCTTCTCCTTGGCCTACCCCTGGGGCGTATACCCGGGACCTGTGCATTCAAAATCCTCTTTGGTCGCCTCCGTTTACCCATCCTCTGAACATGCCCGTACCACCCACCGTATACGACTAACCCTTGCCGCCTCTTCCACTGACGTAACTCCTAAATTTTCCCTGATGTCATTTCTGATATGATTATCCCACTGCTCCCTTCTATTAACCTTTGCTATGCTCCTAAGAACTCTCATATCAGAAACCTCCAGGTCATGCACAAGGTATCCGCAGTCCACCAAACTTTCACTCCCATATAAAATCGTTGGCCTTAAGATTGACCTTAACTTTGTGTCGCTACTTAATTCTCCCTTGTTGAACACATGCGCCCTCAACTGACTTCCAACCGCGTTTCCCATTTTCCTTCTTTCCTCAAATTCCCTAACTAGCTTGCCATCCTCCGAAAAAATGGCTCCTAAATACTTAAACTCCGAAACCTGTTCCAACTGCTCCCCATTTAAATTGCAAACTACGCCTTTCCGGGATTTGCCGATATGCATAACCTTCGTTTTGCTGACACTTATTTTCATCCCGTACTCCTCACATGCGACATTCAGGCAGCCGATATTCCTCTGCAAATCACTGGTACTATCTGCTAATAGAGCTAAGCCGTCCGCATAGGGCAGGATTTTCATGACTACTTCACCTACTTCCACATTCCCTTGCAAATTGGCCTGCTGGCATAAAAATTATGAACAGAAGAGGGGAGAGACAACAACCCTGACGAACTCTCTCATTAACCTCGAAAGACTCACTAATGTCACCATCTATTCTTACCGCAGCCTTGCTCCTTGAGTAAATGCTTTTAATGGCGACCAAAAAACTCCCATTGACGCCGTATTTGCTAACAACGATCAAATGCCTTTTCTAAGTCGATGAAGCACAAGTATAGATCAATATTCCTCTGAAAGAGCTTTTCTACAGCTTGCCTGAGACAAAAGATCTGATCCTGACACCCTCTCAGAGGCCTGAAACCACCCTGAGCCTCGTCCAGAATCTCTTGCACTATCACCCTAACCCGATCTACTAGAACACTCGCATAAACCTTCCCGATCACGCTCAAAAGCGAAATGCCCCTGTAGTTGCTACAAACTTTGCGATTGTGCTTCTTAAATATTGGAGCAATAACAGCGGGTACGACCGAGGACTTCATGGCTACATTAAAAATCCTACAAAGCCATTGAATCCCGCCTGGCCCACTATTCTTAATAAATTCTGTCCTAATTTCGTCTACCCCTGCGGATTTCCCTGCCTTCAAATTGCTGACCTTCCGTGACACCTCTCTAATGTAATTTCCTCCTCACCTTCCCAGCTAGGACCCGCTTCCCCCTCAGGTTCTACTACCGGATTGATAGAGGCGCACATATTCTGGAAGTAATCCCGCCAGGTTCCCAGGACTTCACCATTACCTGTAATTAACTGGCCATCCTTACCCAAAATGCTACCGCATTCGTCGCCCAGAATTTCTTACCCCTTCCCTGACCTGCTTCTTCCAATTCCTCCCCGAACTTCTTCCACGCCAGGTCCTTCGCCTCCTTAACTAGAGCCTTAACCGCCTGCCTACACGCCCCGTAAGCCTCTTTCTTCCCTTCCGTTTTGTCCTGTAACCAAATCAAATACAGCCTCCTTTTCTCCGTACGCTCCGTACTTACATGGACAGAAATGTTTCTGTCAAGTTTCTCTCACTGTGTGATCTGCAGATTTAGGATCGACTTTACTGCCCTACAACCCATAAAGACGCGACAGTTTTTAATACATTTTCTATCACAAATTCTCCTCGCCATACAACGCAGAGTTATCGTGTTGACGGACAGACCCACAGACAAAATTTTGGGCCACTGCTCCGTTGTGATAAACGCACTTTTAGATTTTTGGACCCGTACGAATACAAAGGTCCTATAACGTTTACTACAAACAACCTTATTGTAACAGGGGTAGATCGAGGCAGGAGCTGGGGGGATACATTTATTGTCGTCTAGAAATGACCATTGACCAATCAGCAAGAAAAAAAGTGTCCCTCTGTCTCCACTTTTTTTCCAAACGGCTCAACCGCTCACTCTAAACTTTTCTTCCGTAAAAGGTACATATGTCCCATGATTCAAGTTCAAAGATGAGCAAAATCGGTCAAGTGGTTCCGGAGAAATGGTTGAAAAAGTGACCAAAAACATGGTTTTTCGAGAGTCGGTGATACTTTTTCACAAATATCAGTAAGTATAGCACGGAAATTGTTCATTTTGGTGGCAAATGAAAGCATTTGATCTCACAAAACTGGAAAAATTGTTTTTGTGGTCAGTGTACTGGGGACTGGGACCAATGGAATGGACGAATTGAGTATTTAAAAAAATGGCTCAATTCTGGGATATGACCGCTTTTAGAATTGGGCAGTATGACCAATATCTCTAGAACTATGAGAGTTAGAATGTTGCTTCCAAAAGCAAACTTGAAGAGAGAGAAAAATTTTAGAGAACACGCGCTTCAGCGTTTTAAGGAAATAACTTTATCCCGGGATTTAGTCACCCCTAGAATACCCATATCTCTGGAACTAATGGCAGTTGGAAAGTTGTTTCCAAAGGCAAAGTTGTAGAGAATAAAATTGTATAGAGCACGGGTTTCAGAGATTTCGGGAAAAATTGCTCAATCCTGGGATCCACTTCTAGAATTGGGAGGGATTACTGATATCTCTAGATCTATTAAAGCTAGAAAGTTACCTCCACAGGCAAAGTTGTAGAGAATAAAATTTTAGAGAACACATGTTTCGGGGTTTTAGGGAAAAATGACCTAATTTCGAAATATACCCACTTCTACAATTGCCGTACTTCGGGAGGATTTTCGACATTACCTTGGGTAATTTCTGTGGGTCGTTCGAACTCTGAAAGTTTCAAAAAGTTCGCAACAATTTCAAATTCTGATACGTTCGCACCTATTTCCAAAACGGGAAATTATATTTGACCGATAAAACAATTCAACTTTACCGATAAAAAATAATAAATTGTCGATAATTTTCTCTTGGTAATTTTTCCTTTTACAAAATGTCTTTTGGACAAAACCTCAAATATTGGCGCCTTAATTCTACTTTAAATATGTGTTTAAAAATTTATCTGTAAATAATTATCGGTCATTTATTATTTTTTATCGGTAAAGTTGAATTGTTTTATTGGTCGTTTATTACCATCCAAAATCTCTCATGATAACGCCGCTAAATTTCTTATGTGTTGTAGGGCAGAGTAATTGGTGAGCATCGGTTATAAAAGTTAAATAAAGAGATCTCGAATCCATGCGTCTGCCCGAAGATATGACTAAAACATAACCAAAGACCCATACGTATTATAATAGATGCGGCAAAGCGAACAGGTTTTGTAAGGATGGTAATAAATATATCACAACTTCTACTCACTAAAGGCATCATTATATTAGACGCGATGCGAATCGCAACGCGTAAGGTTTGTGTGAAAGTTCAACTTGTCAAAAAAAAATTGTTTTTATCAAGTTGAGCTTTTACACAAACCTTACGCGATGGGATTCGAAGCTCAGCTTGACAGAAGAAACATTTTTTTTGTCAAGTTGAGCTTTCACACAAACCTTCGCGATGCGATTCGCATCGCGTCCAATATAATGAGTGTTTTATGCGTTGTTTAGCAGAGAACTTACCGTGAGTAACGTTTTCCTGTTTTTACGGTGCAGTGCTCAGCATCTCGTTTTAAACAATGTGCAGATTTTAGATTGTATGTATGTACACACAATTTCTGCGAGATAAATACTGGCGATAGTTTTTTGTCATCGAAAGTTTTAAATGATGGTTTTGCGGTATGCGGTTACAAATCGGTTTCAAAAAACCTAGCCATTTGAAAAAACGAGCGCTAATAATAATACGAACGCACTCATTTTGGTAGTGAGCGAAAATTTTTGTGTAATCACATACGGTACATCACCAAACTACACACACACCTCGACAACACCAAAATTAGAAGAAAGGAAAAAAAACAGAAGTTTCCACGTTAGCTGGCTGATGTAATTTTTATTAATTAAGATCATCAATTTAAACGTAGCAGAAAATGACTCCACCAGCGGATTTGATCCCAAAATTTATGGCTTTGGGAATGAGCGAGCAAAAGGTGAATTGGATTCTGATTACAACATAGAGTTAACCTAACCGGCCTCTTTGGTATTAATTATGTCAATTTAGGCCATAGAAACGATAAAAAATGCGAATGTAACAAAGCACTTGGAGGCTGCATTGAACGAATGCAAAGGAATAGAATTGGCTGAAGGTGTCGGAATGTTGCTATATCATTTGGCCACCAAAATTAAACCACAAATCGTCGCAAATGGCTTACCTATTTTGGTTAAGTTGATCGTTGAGAAGAAATTGGACACAACTGTTCGAATAGACGTGGCTTTGGATTATGTGCTAAGCCGAGGACAATCAAAGGAGTCGATCGATTTAACTGAGCTGGAAAAGGCGTGCGGTGTTGGTGTCATTGTTAGCCCTGAACAAATTGAGACGGCTGTTGATGAGACTATAAAAGCTCACAAAGATGTCATATTGGAGCAACGGTATCGCTTCAATGTTGGCAAAATCATGCAAGAAATTCGAGTGAAATTACCATGGGCAGATGGTAAACATGTCAAGAGTGAAATAGAGGTTCAGCTGTTTTATTTGTTGGGTGAAAAAACTGCTGCGGATCTTGCACCACCACCAAAGGTTGAGAAAAAACCGAAAGAAAAGAAAGAACCGGCAAAAGAAGTCGTAACAACTGTCGTGGATAATAATGCAGCTAAAGACAGCGCCAATTCGATTGCAGAATTGATGAAAAAAGTGCGATTCCATGCGCCTGGTGAAAATCACAAGACAGATGGTTACGTCATCACAGATCAGACGGAAAGACTTCTCAAGGAACATCTGAAAGAAACGGGTGGAATGGTTCGGACACGTTTCCCGCCAGAACCTAACGGTATTTTACACATAGGACATGCGAAAGCAATCAACATCAACTTTGGTTATGCTGCAGCTCATAATGGTACGTGCTACTTGCGCTACGATGACACGAATCCGGAGAAAGAAGAGGAAAAATTCTTCGTCGGCATTAAGGACATGGTTGAATGGTTGGGTTACACACCAGCAAAAATTACTCATTCATCGGATAATTTCCAGCAATTGTACGAATGGGCGAAAGTTCTGATCAAAAAAGGACTGGCTTATGTTTGCCATCAGGCAGCTGACGAAATGAAAGGATTCAATCCCTTACCATCACCGTGGCGTGATCGACCTATTGATGAAAGTCTTCAACTATTCGAGGACATGAAAAATGGAAAAATTGATGAAGGTCAAGCTACACTTCGCATGAAGATTACGTTGGAAGAAGGTAAAATAGATCCAGTTGCCTACAGAATAAAATTCGTTCCACATCATCGAACGAAGGACGATTGGTGCATTTATCCGACGTACGATTACACTCATTGCCTTTGCGACAGCATCGAAAACATTACACACTCCCTTTGCACAAAAGAGTTTCAATCTCGTCGGTCGTCGTACTACTGGCTGTGTAATGCTCTCGATATCTATTGTCCCGTTCAGTGGGAATACGGACGCCTGAATGTGAACTATACCGTTGTGTCAAAGCGAAAAATCGCTAAACTAATTACCGAACGTATCGTTGAGGATTGGGACGATCCAAGACTGTTCACATTGACCGCATTACGTCGACGCGGTTTTCCACCAGAAGCAATCAATAATTTTTGCGCTCAAATGGGAGTGACTGGAGCTCAGGGAGCAATAGATCCAGCGATGCTGGAGGCGTCTGTTCGAGATTATTTAAATGTAAACGCTCCCCGCGTTTTGGCTGTTCTAGAACCTCTAAAGGTTACCATATCTAATTTCCCATTCGACAAGGCTCAAACTTTGGACATACCAAATTTCCCGAATGATCCGACACTTGGTAGCCGAGAAATCGTATTTGATAAAGTGATTTACATAGAACAGAGCGACTTCAAAGAATGTCCAGACAAAGGATACCGTCGATTATCTCCTGAACAAACAGTTGGACTACGTCATGCCGGATTTGTACTTAAGGTGGAGAATGTCATCAAAAATGCCCAGGGAAATGTGACAGAACTCGTCTGTTCATGTGAGAGTACAGACAAAGCCACCAAACCCAAAGCATTCGTTCAGTGGGTATCGCATCCCATCGAAATCGAAGTACGACTCTACGAATCTTTGTTCCGTCACAAAAATCCAGAAGATGTGAATGAAGTTCCTGGAGGCTTTTTGAGCGACTGTAACCAGGATTCACTGACCAAATTGACTTCATACGTGGACGCGTCAATGACCAATTGTAAGGTGTACGATAAATTTCAATTCGAGCGAATCGGATTTTTCTCGGTCGATTCAGATTCCACTCCCGAACGTTTAGTGTTCAATCGAACCGTTACGTTAAAAGAAGACTCCGGAAAAAATTAACAATTTGTCTTCATTACAACGAAAATTTATTAAATAAAGAAAAAATTTCATATTTCACGTGTTTGCTATGATCCTGACTCCTTGGATGTGTTTGATGGATTTGATGACGATAGTCTGTGCTTTTTCATTGCGTCAAGTACCCCAGCAAAATTTGCGGTTTTCTTTTTCGCTGAGGTTTTTGGAGTTGTGTTCGGACGCACCCTCATGGCAGGTTTTGCAACTTCTTCCATGAAATCGAATTCTTTGTTTTTACTAACACTGTGAATCGATGAGGAAACAATTAAAATTTGCTATGGGATTGTACGTGAGGACACAAACATTTCTTTTTCCGGAGCGGCTGGAACTTCAGCTTCAACAGCGGTCGGTGGTGTAGGAGCTCTTCTTCTACCAGGACATTTCCACTGAAGATCAAGTAGGGAACCATTTTCTAGCTTTTGATACATTGCCTCTAAGTCTTCTGCCGACGGTTCAAGTTCTTCGTCATCAGCGATGCAAGGTATTGACCAATTTGACGATTCCATATTGTAAATTTGACTAGCGTAAACAAACAAAATTCTCTGCACAACTTCGGTTGGTTATCAAACTGACAGTGATGGCAGTGATGACAGTTCACATGTCAGCGACAATTTTTGTCGATGTTTTCGAGTTCATATAGAAAATTTGATCTTAAAGGATGTCTATAAATTCAATTTTTTTGCGTACTCTCCCACAGAGTAACGTGCTGAAAAGTTGGAAGCATCTGCGAAGCAGTCAAGTGGGGTGTTTATTCAATGTGGTAATTATGGTCTCTTACATCGGCCGTAACTGAAATGTTACCTAACCTAAATGTCGATCGATAGCGGTATTGGACTAAGTCAAGTGAAAATATTTCTTTTAGTTACCTTCGAGCGGATATGTGACCAATGTGACCGCAACAGCTGTGCCGAAAGACACTAAGGCCATTAGTAAAGTCATGAGGGCGTACTTGGAACGAGCTCAAGAACATGATGAATTTATGAAAATACAGCAGGACGAATTTCGTATCGGCAAGCGACACTTGGCTAATATGATGGGTGAAGATCCAGAAACGTTTACGCAGGAAGATGTTGACGTAAGTGCTTTTTGTACCAAAGAATTTATTGAGAGTGGAAATAGAGTGAGGAGCCATATTTCTGGTGGGCGATTCTTTACACTTACTTAGTTGGGTCCTACAACCTATTATTGGTTTTGGCCTCCTCCAGCATCCTCCTCCAACCGGACCTACTCCGCGCCAACGTTCTCCAATCGCTTACTCCTGGTGCTTTCAGATTCGACTCAACTGCATCTTTCCATCTCGTTTTTGGTCTTCCTTGTTTGGGGTTTGTGTTTAGCAGTTTCAGGGGTATACGTTTTTCCTTCATGCTCTGTACATGACCGAGCCACCGCAGCTGATTGATCTTGATGTATTTGACTATATCGGGCTCGTTGTAAAGCAGATACTGCTCGTGGTTCATTCTTCTTCGCCAATTGCCTACCGCGATATAAATATTGACCGAAGAATCTTTCTTTCGAACACCAAGAGTGTGTTTTCATCTCGTTGTGTCATGCACCAAGCTTCCGACCCATATACTGCAATTGGTCGTACCAGCAATCTGTACAGTTCACACTCAAGGTTACGATTGAGTGTTTTAGACAAGAAGAGTTTTTGTAGACTGTAGTAACTCCGGTTACCAAGCGTTACCCTCCTACGCATTTCCTCACCGTTGCTATTAGCACAATTGAACTGCGACCCAAGGTAAATAAAGTTGTCGACAGTTTCGAAGTGTTTTCCGTTCACCTCTAGCATATGGTTCGCTGGTCTGTCACCAGACAATGAAGTCGTCATGTACTTGGTACTTTTCTCACTGACTTTTAGACCGAACTCAATAGCCTCCTCAACCTTCGTGTACCGCTGGTTTCCACGTTGCTCTCTTGTATCACCATCTCAAGAACAATGTTGAAGAATAGAGCTACTAGTCCGTCGCCCTGTCTAAGTCCTTCCAGAGCTTCAAGAACGTCAGAGAGGTTGTTGCGAATTCTGATCCTTGCTCTCACATGTGCCAAGGTCATTTTAGACAAGTTGATAAGTTTTTTGGGGTAATCAAGCTCTGCCATTGCACTCCATAGCTTTCTCCGTAAAACTTTGTCATATGCTGTTTCAAAGTCAACAAACAGATGGTGTATAGCAACATTGAACTCCCTGCATTTCTCCATGATTTGTATGATGCTGAATAACTGATCTGTTGCGGAAACCGCTCTGATATTCACCAGTGCTCTGCTCAGAGTACTACAGAAGACGCTGTCGTAAAATATCCGCAAATATTTTGTATGCGGAGTTCAGCAAATTGATTCCTCTATAGTTGCTACATTCCAATTTCTCACCCTTCTTGTACACAGGACAAATGATTCCGAGCTCCCACTCCTTCGGCATTTCTTCACTTTCCCAAAAATTTACAATCAGCTCATGTAATCTTATACACAGCGCTTCACCTCCATCTTTAAATAGTTCACCAGGTAAGTTGTCTGACCCAGGGGCCTTGTTATTCTTGAGCTTGATAACACTTCCTGTAATATAGGTTGTGCCACTTGCGCACTTGATTGTGCATTTGGTTCCGTTAGGTTTTCCAATGCTTGTGTTCCACTCTGGTTTAGCAGGCTCTTGAAAAATTCTGTCCATCATCTGCTAATACCACACCATTTGAATCTTTGCACAATTGGGACTGTTGACTACATACGTTTTTCACGTTTTTTACTTTTTGGTACAGGTTTCGAGTATCCCTTGTTTCTGCTAAACTTTGTATCTGAACGAATAGCTACCTTTCACTTTCTGCCTTTTTCTTTCAGAAGAGCTTTCGTTCATCGCTGCGTTTGGTCCAAAATTCTAATGTGGCTGACCGTGTTGCTCGAGGTTGCAGTGTCTTCAGTCTTGCATCGTTCTTCGCTTGTGTTGCAAGCTTACACTCGTCGTCATGCCAATCATTTCGGACCTTTCTTTCTTTCCACCCAATGGTCTCTGTTGCGGCGGTCTTTATTTCCTGCTTGATCGTGTACCATGTATCGTTAACTGTTGCCGTTTCTACACTCATGTCTGCAATTATCCGTCCCTCCAGTTTTTCCATGTATTGTCTCCTAGTTTCCATGTTCTTGAGCTTATCTGTGTCGAACCTTCTCACCACATCTCTGTTATCTGTCTTAGTCCTGATTCTAGCTCGCAAGACCGCCTTAACCAGGTAATGATCCGAGTCAATGTTCGGTCCTCTGTAGCTACGCACGTCAAGGATGTTAGAGCAGTGGCGTGCATCGATAAGCACATGGTCTATTTGTTTTGCTGTCGTTGCATGTGGTAAGGTCCAACTAGCTTTGTGTATATTTTTAGGAGGAAAGCGAGTACTACTGATAACCATGTTGTTAGATACCGCAAGATAAATCAGTCGACACCCGTTATCATTTGAAGTTTCGCGAAGGCTGTGCATGCCATTCGTTGGCCTGTATATCTCCTCCCTTCCAACTTTCGCATTAAGGTCACCAAGAATGACCTTAATATCTCTGACTGGACTCCATTCATATATACTCTGCAACTTCTCATAAAACTCATCCTTCGCGTCATCATCTGTTTCTTCTGTGGGTGCATGCGCATTAATGAGGGTAATATTGAAGAATTTGCCTCTAATGCGAAGAGAGCTCAATCTCTCGTTGAATGGTTGAAACCTCATCACAGTGTCTCTTGATTTTCCAATTACAACAAAGCCTGTGTCAAACTCTCCTGATCTGTCTTTTCCGCTGTAGTAGAGCGAATATTCCCTACTTTTCAATAAGTTCGCACCAGGCCATCTCGTTTCTTGCGCGGCAGTTATATCGAATTTGCCCTTCTTCAAAACATCTGTTAAAGTTCTCAGTCCATCCGGTCGCAACAAAGTTCTCACATTCCAAGTTGCTAAATTTACGCCCACCAATCTAAGTTTAAATTTTGCAGCGTGAAAAATGGAAATTAATGCGCCGGTCGGTCTTGCATTTGTGACGCAATTTTTGAACACAATGTAATTTTGTTTTAATAAAATTGATGCAATTTTTTCAAAAAAAGTTTCTCTCCAAAAAAAATTTTCTACGAAAAAAAGTTTCTTCAAAAAAATTTTTCTCCGAA
>WJQU01002469.1:0-14621 GCA_029228625.1 Pseudolycoriella hygida | reverse complement strand
TGTTACATTCATAGCTTAATTTACGACTCAACATAGTACTAGTCCCTTTTCTCTAGTGGTGTCATCCATGCTTTCATAGCTGAATACGGACTATCATTAAACTATTTACTTAATCAATTGTAATCATGCCCTTCAGCCTTCACTGATAAGAGCAATATTTTTTTAAAACTAGCGGCATCTTTACGTCGTATCCATCTTTGTACATACGTTCAGTCTCAAGACACATCCATAATTCAATTTAAATCTGTTATTTCAAATTTTTATATTATTAAATTATTAGAGTGGGGATTCAGTTGTGTGTCTACTGTTGTGTGTCAGCTACGAAAAAATGGATGGCGCCACCGACTTTAGTTTTACATTGATCCGTATTCGGCTATGAAAATAAACGGATGTCGCAACCGACAGGCGGCTACTATAGACCGTGTCTTGTCACCGAACCTGAAGTGGTGACATCTGTGTTTTTTCATAACTGAATCAACGTCTCAGCATAGAACTACTCCCTTTCTCAAGTGGCGACATCCATGCTTTCATAGCTGGATACGGACAAATATGAAACTATTGACACAATCTATTACCTGACGAAAAGTGACGCTCTGTTGCTTTTGGAAGGGAATTTCAGTTAGCAATGTGAATTAGGTCGTCTATTCATCTCTTTAATTGATTGTCAGAGCGATTCCCAGCCGAAAGTCGGATAAATTAGAAAACCCTCTTTCAACTCAAAAAAAAAAATACTAAGAAAATCCATTGAAAATTTTCATTAGAAAATTCTTAAAATTGAAGAAAATTCTCAAAACACTGACTGAGTAAATCCTCAAAAAACTAAGAAAATCTTTAGAACTTCTAATATCTTGAAAAAATATTCAAAAATTGTTAGAAATGCTTAAAAATTTAGGAAAATCAATAAAGAAAATCCTCAGAGGATTTTCTTTTTGAAATCTCTTTTTCAACGAAATTAACAAATATTCGCCCTTGTAGTCACTGTCACACTTTTGTGGGGAAATTTTGACATGGACTTAAAATGACCAGTTAATTTTACAGTTTTTTTGCACGTAAACTGGTCAGGTTAAACAGTTAATTAAGACGTAATGTCATGGGAAAAAATTTGAGTGACCAAAACGTCTTCTGATAGTTGTGGTTCGGGCGACAATGTCAATGTCGTACGACTCCGAGTTTGTCTTTGAAAATAAAAAAAGAACTTCCATAAAATTGTTGAAGCATCTCTCTGCAATGTATACCCGACGGCCATAACTGTTCATTCTCAAACCACATAGGAATGGATCATTAAACTATCGATTGTAACATGAAATTGTAAATGAACACAGAAACCATAGATGACATAAAAAAAAACTCGTACTGGAACAGGTTTCTTACAAAAAAGTCTTTTAAAAAACTAAAACGAAATACAGACATAATATCCACATACAAAAGCTTATATCATCAACCATTCGAAAATGCCATAATTTTTGAAGATTTCTTTAGTGATTTCAGCAAGTTTGTGTACGTCACGTGTTATAAAAAAATATATTGAAAAACCTGTTTCTTATGCGCTGTAAAACAACTTTTCTACCTCAAATGTTTTGGACATTTAATACACTGAGTTTGTAATGAAAAAAAAGTTCTTCAAGATGACCTATTCAACAGTCTCTTGTTGTGATGATCAGGTGATTTTTCATGGTTAATTCAAAACAAAAATTAGAAGAATGTTAGCAGTCAGGTAATCGGTTACTTAATTTAGGATGGGCGTAGAGTCGAAACGATTTATTAAAAGTTATACACATTTTTATGTTCTGGCTAACGGTGGTTGGATTTTTTATTCAAATTCCAATTTAACCGACGGATTTCTTTCATGTTGTGAATAGAATTATAATTGTCGATTCGAACCGATAACAATATTTTGTTGGTTGGAATCTACTTTTTCAGCTCATTCCATAACGTAAATGTTGCTGTACGTGATGTAGATTGTAGAAGGTCAAATAATTATCACTTTTAGTCGAAGGTCAAATGTAATAACTGTTGCTTTCTGTCTAATTTCAATGTCAAATCAAAGTTACTGTCCAGACCAGAGTTACTTCATTTGCTCATAGTCGGCTTGGTAATGACACAAATCTGCACGACCAATTTTAAGTTATCAGAGTTCAAATCTTCTGCCGGTTTAATGTGCAGCTTTGTTCGAAAATGACTATAAAAACCACGCCAATCGCATATTGGCGTCGAATCGTTTAATGAAATCGGGACGGAAACTCCATTCCATTACCGATCTGACCCCTACAGTTCAAACGGCCGTTTCTCTTCCTAAAAAAATCCTTGCATCGCAAAATTTAGTTTACGTCACTCGACATGTGAGCCGACGGATGAAATACGAATGAAGGATCAAACATTTTGTACTTAGAAATCCCATGTTTCGTTTCAATAAGTTTAGTTTCTAAAATCTAAATATTTTCATTCTTATGATAATTTCCTCTTCTTTATTGAAACATGAATGGAAAAAGAAAATGACGTCAATAGATTGAAACTCTATACTCTTGTTATTTGATTTCAACAAGATTGACACATTATGTTCAACACCTTTGTTGACAATAAATTGTTCCGATCAAATCTACTTCCAAATCAGATTTGAGAAAACATGGCAAAATGTCACTGAATCTCATCGACTAATTCATATTTACAAAAATTGTACATGTAACACACAAACGAGTATCAATCAGCGGCTTGTTTAGGGGCCATTCAAATGGTGCACACGCTTTTTTTGGGAGGTGAGGTGGTGAGGTGGTGAGGAAGAGGTTTGAGAAAAGCGTCCGCTCCATAAATTTTCAATTTTTTTGCATGTATTTTTGCATGCGTGCGCACTTTTCGAATAGCCCCTTAGTACACTGTAAATCCTATGGACAAATTTGAAAAATGGTTTTTTCTGGACGCTATTTTCACGACAGTTAGTTTAAAGCTAAATTACACACAGACGTTTCAACCCCAAACCTGATCAGTTGACGTGTAACAAAACAGTTTATTTAAATCGTGTCAAAATTTCCATTGACTGTTTATCCCAGGGACGTGACAGTCTTTTGTTTCGATCTTTACACGTGTATCTGTTGGGAGCAAAACTCGGTCTATTCCAACTGTCAAAATGACGTATTAAACGTCAAATATTTAGATAAATATAAATATCTTTTTCTTTCGTCTACGATTCATGTCGGAGCATCTTTCTAAATGCTAGACTGTTTTATAGTTTTGACGTTTAATTTGTCATTTTGACAGTTTGAATAGACCGGGTTTTACTCCCAACGCTCCCAACAGATTTGAGTAATACTCAACGAGAAGTTAGCTCAGGCGCGTGACAGTCTTTTGTTTTAATCTTTGCAACTTGTATTCAACGTGAAGCTAGCTGCAGTTGCAAAAAAATCAGCTGATTTTTTAACTTTTCAAAAGTCAGCTGATTTTGATAAATTTATGAATGAAATCAGCTGATTTTGTCGCAATGAAGCTGGTTTCGCTTGCGTCGAATATTACTTGCAAATGTCAAAACAAAAGACTGTCACGGCCCTGTTCTGCCGTCATAAGAGTGCACACTGTCGCAATTTTCTCTTAAGTCTTGAATGAAAACGATTGCTTATGTCGTCATTATATACTTAACCTATTCCCAAACAAAATTGCGGAAATAATTTTGGAGAAAACATTTACATTTGCTAGAAATGTGAATTTCAATAATTCACTGCAAAAGTCCGTTTTTCAGCTTTTCTACTTAATAAACACTTCAAAACGCATAATTTTTTTCGACCAATGTGTTTGCTCACTTAATCTTTTACTGAATAATCAATTTAAATGGCAGAAAACATTTTCTACGAGTCAGAAATGGATAAAAACTTTTTGAGTTAATACATTTGCAAATATTTGTAAACGTCAAAAACCAACAAAGATGGCGGTCATTTTTATTTGCAATCATCAACTCAAAATTTTTTTGTATCAATTTCTGACTTTTAGAAATTTTTTTCTGTCATTTAAATTTATTATTCAGTTAAAGATTAAGTGAGCAAACACATTGGTCGAAAAAATTATGCTTTTCGAAGTGTTTATTAAGTGGAAAAGCTGAAAGACTGAACTTAGGAGTGAAAAATTCGAATTCACAATTCTAGGAAATGTAAATGTTTTCTCCAAAATTGTTTCAGCAACTTTGTTTGGAAATAGGTTAATTATGTAATGACAACATAAGCATTCGTTTTCATTTAAGGCTTTAAGAGAAAAACGTTACAGAAAATTGCGACTTTTTCCATACAAATTTTTATTAGTTGAAAAGATTCCGACAGATGACTCTTTTGTAAGCAGTGTGCACTGACAAGGAAAAAAAACGTAGAGAAAATCAGCGAAAATTTTCGACGAAATTCGCTGAAAAAATTAATCAAAACAATCGCCGAGAATCTTTTGTTTAATTTTGTCGCTAACTTAATTTTTTCAACGAATTTCGTTGAAAATCTTCGCTGATTTTCTCCAAGTTTTTTTCCTTATGACGACAGAATTGATCTCAGAGTATTGCAAGTTTGATCGCTGCTTTCGTTCAAACGCATGTTTTAACAATCCGATCACAAGGCGAGGATTGTTTCTATGTACATAATTGAGCGAAACGAACGTATATAGCACTTAACATTTGACAGTTCTTGCCTGAAAATGGCCACTTTCTACGTTAGTACTCGAATGAAGCATTAACATCACCGTATCACATCACGTTTCAATGCGACTGAGTTTTATTTTTTATGATATCTTCAGTTATGAATTGTTAAGCTGTGAGACGTGCGATGTTTTAAGGATATCCTGCCAAACCCATATTGCGGTAATCCATTAGTTTCAATAAACTGTTTTTCGAATGGTTAAATGCTTTATACTACAATACACGTTCCCTTATCAACAATCATAATGGAAATATTTGCAAAAAAAAATGTATAAGAATTAAAACAATGTGTGATGTTATGTTAGATATTCATAAATGATTCAGCGATTGTGCAATTGAATATTACTAACCTATCCATATACGTAGTCAAAACGAGCTTACCAGCCGTTTTATAGTGTATACGCGTATGATGTGTCTTCACTTTTATTGGCTGCTTGATTGTGCTGTGAATGAGTAAGACATCACAGTCTCACAAGCATAAATTCATCATTTGTTTTTATTGAAGAAATTCGTTTCATTCAAAGCATGTAACTTAAAACATTATGACTTTTTTTTCATTTTTAAAAAATGCTTTTACACATATCGTTCGTTGATTGTATTTGTAAGTAAATCAAGTTACATACATAAACTCAATGCTGTGCCACATACCGGTACACAATAGTTGTTTTTTCCTCTTCCAACATGTAATTAATGGGTGATGCTTATAAAATTATAATGATGATTACGCTCATTGTGTTTTTTTTATTCAAATATACGTAACGTTTTTCTGTTCTTCTATGATTCACTACATTGAAACACTATTATATTTTTCATACATATAACTATACACTCAATTCAATGAAAAAGAAAAATATTGAACTCAAGCTTAAAAACACGATTCTCACACAATTACAAACAACCATCACGCACACACGACTCGCATCTATTGTGTTACGAAAACTGACGTCACACGGCGCATATTATAACAATCGATACGAATAATAAAAGAGGAGGCACAAAATGGCAGACATAGCTATATCCGGTGTGAATCGTTTTATATTTTGTTACTACATGTTTACGTATACACATCCATACATATGCACACATAAAGAATACGGGAGCATACGGAGAGATGAAATTGAAGATATTGAGGTCTTTTTAAATTACATTTAATAGTTTTCTCTTTTCTCCGGAGTTTATCAATCAATTTAGTACTGTTATCATGAATTAAGATTAATGGAATTGATAAAAATATTCTTTCATACTTGTCTGATGGGCAAATTGGGAATTTTTGCGTTTCACATGACGTAATTTAGCTGTTTCATGTGGCAATGTTCTTTGAAATGGGCACTATACACGATACTCTGAAGAGCATTTGTGTTTATATGAGACCGAACGGTTGCTCCCACGTCTGTCCATCTGTGAACGATCTCCGAAAGATCGTAGGTTTCTAAATTCCAAACTGTAACGTCATCGTTTGAATTATATGTGGCAACTGTATTTGAAATTATTCAGAATCTCAAACTCACTTCCAAAACAATCGGGATCATCAATTTGTCAAGAATATCTGATATTCTACTGCTTCTGTCTGTTATAGAAATGTACATTTTTAATGTGAAGAGATCGCAAGTAGGGAGTGTCAGTCTTAACTCTTGTAATAAATAGCTATTCTCTATACTAGTAGTAGCAAAATAAAATTTAATTTCGCATTAGATGTAACATTACAGATAAGAAAAATGTTGTCGAGAAGAATCACTTTCGACCCACGTGATTTGATTCTAAGACTCGTAATAAATACCCTCCCGCTTCGCTTTAAAATTCTTTACATGCACGTGGGACGAAAGTGGTTCTTTACATGGGTGCGGCTCTCGAGTATTTTTGTAGTGAATCAGCCGCTCCTCGGATCACATCTCATTTTGTCACATATGAAAATCCAACTTGAATCGAAAATATGAAACAGTGAAAATAAAATCCACTGGCGTTGTATACGTCCCACTAAATTTTAAGTAAAACAGAAATAGATCCACAAGTCCCGTAAACAAAAAAAACTTGACAGTATATTCGTATAACGTCCATATGTCGTGTAGCATTTCTTTTAGCAAAATAAATTGAATTTTTGTGCAACAAAGCACATACACTACAACAGCAACAAAAGAAACACAGTTTTTCGTCACGACTCGATTTGCATTCATATGGTTTATGCAAGCAAATTTGTACATTTCGTATTATGTGCTACGTGCGATGTTGTAGCGACGAATAAAGTCATTGATATGCAAATTATTTTTTTTTCTTTCGTTAGCATGTAAACAGGAGAGGCATTCACATTTGAGAACATAATGAGCACGCTCTGTATTAATTTGTTGGTCACACCATTTTTTAACAGCATACTCGAAACGCATGCACGTTATGAATACCAACAATACGTGTGCTTGAAGTTATTGTATTATTGATGTGGTTAATGCGATTAGTGTAACACGTTGTATGTACTTAAGTCCTTGAATAAAATGTCATTTTCATTTTGGATAATACAGGAAATGCCCATTTTTTAAGGTAAATTGCTAGAGAATAAAATAACGTTAGCTACGAGGAAACTTTCTGAACAAAGTGGCTTTTGAAATGAAGTTGCAGAGTGTCCATAAAGTTGTAATTTTGAGAGCCTTAAGAGAATTGGATTGGCTGACTAAATCGAAAACATTTTTTCTGTATACGTGAGAGTGTATTGATTGTGACGGAAAATATTTTCCCATCACTTGGGACGAAAAGTTGCTTTCCGAGGTATGTGCACCAACACACTCTCACTATTACAGAAAAATATCTTTCAAAATACCCCAATACACACTCGATGTGTACTTTTCACTTTAGCTTCGCCCGCGTGTACGTACACATCTCGTGTGTATTGTGGTATGTTGAAATATCCAGAGAGGTAACATAAAAAAATTTGTCCATCAGCCTGTCTGTATTTTTTTTTCAATGGTGAAGAAACCTTCATATGTACCCAGTCCTCCTGGGCCTAGGAAGTGTTGGATTCCATCTTTTGATGACCTACCAACTAAAACCTCCTTTCTTGGTTACCCGAAACCGCATCACAGCATTACTTTTGTGCTCTCCCACTGCTCTCATTCTCCAATCAACTGCCTCTCTTCGCTGATCATCTCTCCATGCACTTTGCAGCTTCCACATTATCTTTGCAATTACATTGTCCGCCACTTTCCACACTTACTCATCGCAACCCGTGTCCGAAATTATGTTGTCGACATTTACGTCTGGCCTACTCACAGCCATCAGCTCACATCGCTCCTGTTCAAAACGGGGGCAAAGAAATATTATATGTTTCGCAGTTTCTAATTCTTTATCACATGTCGTGCAGAAAGTAGACTCTGCGATTCCACACCTGTGCACATAAACACCCATGGCGCGACAGGGACTGTGTCAGTTGGAAATTAACCTCACTGTGTTTAGGTTCGGAATGAGTCTATGAGTTCATCTTCCTTTGTGCTGCCACTGTCTCAGTGATTCGGCTCTTAATTGCGCCCTAGCTGCTTTGGTGGTTTGCCCCTCATTTTTCTTCATTCTGTGGCATTTGCTGTGCCGTGCGTGGAAATAATGCTCAAACCTACGAACGTCGTTACTGGGAAATTATTGGTGAACAATTTTAGTTCACATGGAAAAGTTAAAAGGAAGTCATCAGAAATTTTAGGGAAGTCATGAGAAATTGAAAAATTTCACGTTGAACTTGGGAAATCTTACTGGTAGCATAAAAAAGGTCGCCACTTTCCTAAAAAACTCAGAACAAATGTAATTTAGTAAGATTGGTGGGAAGTGGGTACCTACTGCTTGGGAAATTTGTATTGGGAATTGGGAAGTGTGCGTTGGGAATCCCAACTAAAGTGTTTCTGTTTCGCGGGAAATTTTGACTCGGTTTATTGGAATTCGAATGAGTGTTTTCATGCTTGCTATCAGGGACGAAAAAAAACATATGAAAGGACGCGTACGTATCAGAATAGACGTGGCAAACAGAGTTGGTGTTACGAAAAGACTCGAACGTATTTAAGTAAATGTTGCCTTAACTCTTAGGTGTATGAAATTGCGTCGACATTAAATTGGATTGGAAATTGCCGATAGGGTAATATTGAAAAACCCGTCCGAAAGCACAAAATTGATCTCCAAATGGACAAAAATGTTCGCCTCAATTTCCTCCACAACAGCAAAAAACCATTTCTTTGTTAAGAGCCGACTTTAGGACCGATCTAGGGCCATAAGGAAATGGCTCTGACACATACTTCCATAAACAAAAAGGTTTCCCTTAGTCTGCTCTGCAGTATGGCAAAAAAAAGTTTTTTTGGTTAGGGCCGACCTCAGGACCGACCTGAGGCCCACTTGAGCCCTAAGCACATGCCCAAATTTGATTATGAATATAATTCGATACACGGTTACCTCTCAAATAGAAAAAGAAACAACAAAATCGGGAGGATTTACACGATTTATGTAAACAGACACGTTGGGTCTGGTTTCAGGGTCCTGGCTGAGTCCAAGGGCATCTTATCAAAAAACTTTCGTCCATAAAATGTGTGACATTCCTAGACCTTTCGATTAAATTTTTTTTTTTTTGAAAATCGGAAGAGATTTATACTCAAGTTATGTACAAAAAAATGTAGGGCCCTAGCAGAGACTCGCTTTTAGTGTCCTAGCTAAGTCCAAGGGCTCAAAATGCCCAGATCTTTCAAACAGAAAAAAGTTTATGACAATCCGAAGATATTCAATCGAGTTATGTACAAAAGACCAAAAACCACTTAAACGGCCCTAGCTCGTCGGCCCTTGGACCGACAGTGCCCAGATTCAATCCCATGAAAGATTTCGAGAAAATCGGTTGACTTTTACTCGAGTTATCGTGTTGACGGATGGACGGACGGACATTTTTTTATTGCTGATTCGTCATCTAAGGACCATGATCGACTCTCCTCCCCTACTCGCGGGTCGAAATTCGACTGGTTACAAACGTTGTGGTAAACGCATAAGACCCCTTTTCGAAGAACTTCGTTCTTCGTACGGGTCTAAAAATGTAATCCCACTGGCTTACATTTTTCAACATGAAAAACTTAATACGTCACTCGGAAATGAATTACATGCCTACCACCTCGTACGTAAATAACTATTTCACTTAGAATTTCTAATATTAAGAAAAGTAGTCCTTTGAAAAAGTACAAATCTAGTGATCTTTGCATAATTTTGCGAGTATAAATACGAGAACATTGTATAAAATGAATCAGAATAAATTCGTCAATTCACCAGACAACTAGTCTAAAGAGCGCGTTTATTTCTCAAACGACTAACTAGGTCATGCAACGGCTAACGAAGCCATCACAAACAAAGTCCACTAATCTGGAAACTTTCTATTAAGCTGGTAGCTGTAGATCCAGTTTCAACACGGTTATCGGAAAAAAAAACATTATTTCCAGGCGCGCCGCTGTCTTCCATCAGCGTTACGCATAACGGCATCGTTCCGGCTATAACACATACCACTTCTAGAGAGATCGTTCGGTATCCGCTTGCTAGCTTTATGCTTGCCAGCCTTTGTGCTTTATTCTCCTCCTCCGCCTATCCGTATGTCTGTCAGCCAGTCTGTGAGTTAGTCAGTCTGTCTATCAATGAAAACACTTCCACTAAACCGCATTCCCACGATGAGGAAAGAGTCATTTGGAGGCTTTTTTAAAAATTTGTATTATACTTCAGCGGCGCGGCGGTAATGATCGGAGTGGGTCGACCCACTCATGACCCACAGTATCAGAAGTCATAGAAATCGTCTTCTGAGCGTTCTAAAACTGTCAGGTCAGGTGTGGGTCGACCCACTCCAATCCCTACGCGGCGGTAAGCTACCACAAAGAGGTAAATCAATAAAAAAAATTGTCATAATCGGTTCATTAGATCATGACGTGAAACCCTCAGGTTGACGGCAACCTGGGAAACCCGAGAAGTTTTTGTAAAAAATGTTAGTATCCCACGATAATAAAAATCCTCAAGAACTTGTATCTTAATTTGTTAGTTCCTTCTACTTGTAAAGTTTGATTTTCGGTTGAGTTTGACTTGCTGAAAATCATTTTTGTATCACTGACCGCATCTAATTTCTCACTCCATCGTATTGGTTCTTACATGTGACTTTCTTATCAAAGTGAAATTTCTCAAAATTATCAAATTCCCTTACTATTATTTGACCGAAATTCTTGTTCGATTGTCTCGTGTTTTCTAAAAAAAATAAACTGAGATGCTAACAGTTGTGAAATAAGCAGCTAAAATTTAACTTAAATTAGAACAAGATAGGTGAAATATTTGAAAAACACAAAAATTTAATAAAAACATTTGTGATAAGAACCAAACCGGTTCGTGCTATTTCAATACAATTACATTTTAGCTACACGTCCATGTCCGACATCCTTTGTAAACAGATTTAGCTATCATGTGTACGTGTTTCTAATATAAATATTTTCTTAAAATTTAATTCTATTCAAACGAAAGTAAATAATGAAGTTTGAGAAAAAAAAACTGAGGAAAATTTCATTTTTTTTTTGTAACAACACACATAGTAGAATAGCTAAAAATAAAATTACACCGGGCGATTGAGAACCAGCTGTCGTACATTAGGCGTCTATAAAATAAATTTTCAAACACATTCATGCCATGTATACATTAGATACGTTGGCTGTATGACTATATGGAACATACGATAACAATACATGCATTAAAATAATAAAAATTAATGAAAACTTGTCACGCAAAGGGTATTTGTAGCTGTCACGTCATGTCTCACATGTGTAGTAATATAATTCTTTATATTATCGTCATTATCAATCTTTTTTCATTTCCATTTAGTCTTTTCCCGAATCAAAGTTTTTATCTCAGCTTGTCATCGTCGATATTCTATTATATCGAACTATTTGCATGATTTTAGCGAACATTTTTGATTAATACGAAGGTGTGGGAGTATAAAAGTGGTATTTTTTTTCTTCTTATTTTTAGCGATCATGTTAATTGTGAGTGAGCGTCAGTTTTCTTTCTCAGAAATTAAAAAGAAAAACTTAGTCACTCCATCTGAATTGTCGCTAGAAAAGCGAACATTTGTTCAACAAATTCGGATGTTCAACAAGTTGAATTAGAGTCACAATAAATACATCTGTCCAACAAGTTTACAACCTTGAAACTAATGTGAGTGTGGATTATGATACTATTACCCCAATATTGTACATTTGTACAATACATTTTCATAGCTGCAACGTTTTTTTTAATTGTCAGCACAAGTGAATGAAACTTCCGTTAAATGTTGAAACGTAGGCCCGTTTCCCCTTCCAACCCACAATCTAAAGTCTCTTATGTCATCAACTTCTTCTATGCCCCTCTGCTGAAGCCAGGGGCGTGACAGTCTTTTGTTTTGATCTCTGCAACTCTCTGAACTCACCGTGAAGTTGGCTACAATTGCAACCGAAATCAGCTGTTTTTTGAACCTTTCAATGAAATGAGCTGATTTTGTTTGCAACGAAGTTAGCTTCGGTCGCAACTGCGGCTAAGGGGCTGTTCATAAATGACGTCACGCTTGCTATAAAATCCACAAAGTTCATAACTCCAAACTGGTGAGACATTTTGTTTATAGTACTCCGGCTACCCCCCAAACACACCCCCTGCTTGGGGGGATAGCCAGAGTCCTATAAACATAATTTGCTGTCCTGCATGAGTTATGACCTTTTTATGGATACTCATTTTTTATAGCAGGCGTGACGTCATTTGTGAATGGCCCCTAACTTCATGTCGAGTATAACTTGGAAAGATCAGAACAGGGGCCTGACAGTCTTTGTTTTGATATTTTCATGTGATACTCGACGTGAAGTTAGCTGCGATTGCGACTGAAGCCAACTTCATTGCAAAAAGATCAGCCGATTTCATTATTAAATTTACCAAAATCAGCTGACTTCATTGAAAAGTTCAAAAATTAGCTGATTTTTTGCAACTGCAGCTAACTTCACGTTGACTATTGCTTCCAAAGATCGAAACAAAAGACTGTCATGCCCCTGGATCAGAACAAAGGACTGTCGCACCCCTGGCTGAAGCCATAGGAACTACCACAGCTGGCAATTCATTACTGTAGATTTACATAGCAATGCGAAAGTGACAGATGCGAAATTTTTCGAGTTAGGCAACCCCAAATTTCATTCATAAGTGAAAACATATGAATGAAAGGTGTTGCCATATTAGACAAATTTCGCATCTGTCAATTTCGGATTGTTGACACTCTCGGCTTCTATTGGCTGTGCAAATCAAAGTGATCCGATTTCTCCGAAGGAGTAGGTATTTCTCACACTTTTTCACTAGAATCGAAGTTATGGGTGGTGAAAGCGCCTTTATCTTCTCCGAACAAATCTGAATATCCTTACCACTCGTCAGCACTCGAGCTCCTATGAGCTCTAGAAAACCATTTGAACACACCCCCTCGGAAGATAACACTATCTATGCGTTGTGATAGAATGAGTTTAACAGGTAAAATTCAAACTATAAGCAGCTGAATATTTCCCAAACAGAAAAATAAGCTGGAAAATCGGATTGTATTCACGAATATTGATAAATGTCCGTGAAGGAATTTCATGCAATTTTGACCTTGACCAGACTGTAAAGTACCTTATGCAAAAATGTGTTTGTAATTCGAATGATGGGTTACCCTGTTGCTCACAGACTTTACGTGTAGTGGTTTTTTCAAACTATTAACGAAATGTTTCTGTTAACCCGAACACCGTACATTTGTAGACATTAAACGTCACGTTGTACTCTGTGTAATACTTTATAATGAATAAATCAAATTCAAATTGTACAAGAATGCAGTGTATTATTCCAACTTTGTATTTTTTTTTCTTCTCTCTTTTAAATAAATATAAATAAATTATTACACTGGTTCTGCCTATGAACCTCTGACGTCACAGATAAATAAAATGTTAGACAAGAAAATGTTACACAACTCATGGCATTCAAACTTAACACACAAATACATTCACTCAACCATATGATGAACTGTTTTGTGCCGCCTCGGGTAGTACGGTGAAATAAACACACAACACACATAACGATGGATGCCATGGATGAGATGGTTCGTTGGAATGGTGTAGATTATAAAATAAAATAAACTTGAAAGGTACAGTTAGGTAGAAAAGTAGGTTACATACTTCTGTTTGAATGATTTTATTTTATTTAAAGAGATTCTGTTCTGTGAACACAGATTGATGGTCTTTAAAAAACGTTTCTATAATCTGATTACTTACTATAAGGAAATGAAACGATAGAAAGAAAGTTGAAAGAAAATTTATTCGTTAGCCGAGGCGAGAAAATAGGAAATTTCAACAGAAACGATGTTTGCGATTTCGTATTTTTTTTCTGCCTTGTAAAACAACGTTTTTTCAATTTGCGATGTGTGAATCACTTTTCTTCATGGAGCAGAGACGTTAAATTCATGGTAACATTTCCATAAACAAAAACAGCAGTACAGATGAGAAAATGTCTGTGCAAACGCCACGGGGGAGAAAAGTCTTGCATTTTCATCTGTTAAACGTCACTTTTTACTGCTTTGGGGTGGAGAAAATAGGATTTTTCTTTGGTTTTTCACTGTTCTCGTCATTTGTCATGTAAACTTAAGAGCACATCGCAAAAATGTGAACAGTCAAATTTGCGATATTTTTTTCAAGAACATAATCCTGCGTAATTAAAAAATTATTCAAAATTATAGCTCGAGTAAGAGTCATCCTTTCAGAGGACATGAGCTAAAATTTTGTATAATTTGTTATTTACGCAGGACTCTGTTCTAAAAAAACATCGCAAATATGACAGTTCACATTTTAGCCATTAACAAAAATTCACGCATAAGATCATGTAGAGGAGAGTAGACTTTCGATTTAGTTTCGATTTGAAATATCATACCGGAGTTTGTGATCGTTTTTTTTCAAGTCGTTAAAATTAA
>WJQU01002467.1:0-48540 GCA_029228625.1 Pseudolycoriella hygida | reverse complement strand
GTCAAAGTGACGTCATCTTGGATTTTTTGGTATTTGTTGGACCCGTACAAGACCCATACAAGAGGTCCTATACGTTTACTACAAACAATTTTATTGTAACATGGGGTAGATCGAGGTGGGAGTGGGGGGATGCATCTGTTATCGTCTAAATATGACGAATCAGCAATAAAAAAAATGTCCGTCTGTCCGTCTGTCTGTCCGTCCGTCTCCACTTTTTTTTCCAAACGGCTCAACCGATCAGCGTAAATTTTTTTTTCCCTGAAAGGGACATGCCTCCCATGATTCAAGTTCGCAGATGAGCAAAATCGATGAAGTGGCTCTGGAGATATGGTCGATGAAGTGACCAAAAACATGGTTTTTCGAAGGTCGGTGAAGCTTTTTCGCAAATATCTCAGCAAGTATAGCACGGACATTCCTCATTTTGGTGTCAAATGAAAGCATTTGATGTCACAAAACTGGGAAAAATTTTTTGTGGGAATCGGTACAGGGGTCTGGGCACTGGAACCAATGGAATGGACGAAATTGAGATTCTTGGCCATGTACGAAAACAGTTTTTCGTTCGTCTATATTTCCTTAACTATGCAATATGGAGATTTACTGTCAAAGGCAACGTTGTAGAGAATTAAATTTAAGCGAACATGTGTTTCAGGGTTTTGGGGAAATATGGCCCAATCCTGGTATATGGCCACTTCCATAATTGGGCAGAATGACCCAGATCTCCAGAACTACGAGAGTTAGAAAGTTGGTTCCAAGAACAAAGTTGTAGATAATAAAATTTTAGATAACACGTTTTTCTGGGTTTTAGGAAAAAACGACTTAGTCCTTGGATATAAGCTTTTCTAGATTTGAATGGTCTGAGACGTACTTCGGTAGGGCCTTTGACATTACCTTGGGTAATTTCTATGGATCTTTGAAATTCTTACAGTTATAATAGAACAATAGAACAGAAAACGTTGGATTGTTTGCTTATTTGTATATTTAGGTACGTTCGAGTCACTTTGCCACATCTATTCTGTTTGTCACATCTATTCTGATACGTACGGGTCTTTGGTTATGTTTGCTGTATAAGAATACCTAGACAGTTTTTTTCTTCAGGAAAGTTATGTGAATCAGTGGGAAGAATTGGTGACACGAAATGTTCCGAAGGTGACATGAAGTGTTCCGAAGGTAGCCGAAGGTGACACGAAGTGTTCCGATGGTAGCCGAAGGTGACACGAAGTGTTCCGATGGTAGCCGAAGGTATTGGAGAACAATTTCTTTCGGAGAAAAATTTTTTTGGAGAAAAATTTTTTTCGAAGAAATTTTTTTTGGAGAAAAATTTTTTTCGAAGAAATTTTTTTTTGAGAAAAATTTTTTTCGGAGAAAATTTCTTTTTAAAAAAAAATTTTATTTTAACAAAAATTTTTTAGGAAAGAAAAAAATGTTTTTTTAAAAATTTTTTTTCGGAGGAAAATTTTTTCGGAGACAATGGTTTTTTCGAAGACAATTTTTTTTTCGAAGACAATTTTTTTCGCGAGAAAATTTTTTCAGAAGACAATTTTTTTTCGGAGAAATTTTTTTTCTAAAATTTTTTTTTTCAAAAAATGGAAATTTTTTCAACTACTGAAAACTTCCAAAACGACTGATATCACAACAAAAACCTCTTAAAAGGTAAAGTGTGACGCAGTCCGAAAGTCCGCTTCCAAAATAAATGATATCGCTTGAGGTGACGCTATCGCTGATAATACGCAGAAGTTTGTTTGAATGGAACCTTGTGTTAAAAGTAACGTAATTTTGTTTCAAAGAAAGCGCTCTAATTTTTTCAGGAAATCAAAACTTTGAACACAAGATTCCATTCAAACAAATTTCTGCGTATTATCAGCGATAGCGTCACCTCAAGCGATATCATTTATTTTGGAAGCGGACTTTCGGACTGCGTCACACTTTACCTTTTAAGAGGTTTTTGTTGTGATTACATTTTAGAGAAAATAGTTTCAGGATTTCTTGGAGGAACAACGTTGGTCCTCTTTTTGATATGGTGCAGAGGAGAACATTTCGGTCATCAAAATCAATGGTCTCAGAAGTACTTCGGTAGGGCCTTTGAACAGTACCTTGGGTAATTTCTATGGATCTTGAAATTCTTATAGTCATAAAAGAGCACAAAACATTACATTGTTTGGTCATTTCTATATTTAGATACGTTCGAGACTTTTTGCAGCATCTATTTTGTTTACCACATCCATTCTCATATGAACGGGTCTTTGGCTGTGTTTTGTATTTATTTTTTGAATGGGAAATCCTTCTCGTGCTTATCGACGCTTAATTAAAACAAAACATTATCGACGAGCCTTGATCGGTCCACATTTTCTGAAGAATTTTAGTTTCAAAGCATTTTATGCCTTTCAGCTCAATGGACATTGCCCTTCCACGCCATAAAGAAAGCTTCTCACCGGTCGCCTCTCTGCTAACTCCGAATGCTGCTTTAAAGGAATTAAAGACGACATGGTCCTGGTACAAGGCAATCGATGACATTACAAAACCCTTAGATATCGACAAACCGTTTCCCAAATGTAACTACACGAGCGTAAGCAAGGAATTTTGTTTAATAGAAATTTTTGTTTACAGTCACCCGTGGCGACATTCTATCATCCACTATAAAGATGGAGTCAGTTCATATGGCGAAATTAGTGGACGATATTAAGTTCATGCACCAGGCAGGCTGTAAAGCGATTGGGCAGATTCAAAAGTATTTAGAGTTTTTGTTGAACACATCGTTAGGTTCTTTTATACCCGCAAATGTGATGATTAACCGTGTAAGTTTCAAAGATTACGAAGATGAATTCTTGTGTGCTTGTTCGATGAGATCAAAATGTACAGTTAAATAAAGGCTTTTTGCATGTACTGAGTCTGTTACATTGAAGGCGAATGGAACACCGCATTTGAATACTTTACTTTATTGCCCAGAAAAAGCTTTCAACAAAATCAACTAAATCAATGCAGTCGTGTTGCTTATGACTTTGATGTATCCGATTTCGAATCCGTCCCTTCCGTCGCAGATTTTTCTTTATTCCAACTATGCAAACCTTGTGGCAAATCTGTGTCTTCCTCAAACGATCCTGTTCCTTCTACAAACTCTTCATACGTTGACTTCTCTTTGAACGGTCGCGGGCCGAGCAATTCGATCATATCGTCACGACTGAGGATCTCATTTTTGAGCAATCGCTCAGCCACCTTTTCCACTTCCGGTTTGTGTTTCACCAATAACTCTGTGGTTCTTTTGTGGGCTTCTTTAATCAAAATACGCACTTCATCGTCGATCATTTGGGCGGTGTGTTCGGAGTACGGTTTGGAAAATTGTGGATCACCAGGTTGTCCCGTTTCGAAGCTAACAGTTCCCACCTTTTCATTCATTCCATACCGAACAATTTGTGAGTACGCACTCTGTGTTACCTTTTGTAAGTCATCTTGTGCCCCCGTCGTTATTCTACCGAAAAATAACTCTTCCGATACGCGTCCGCCAAGCGTCATGCACATTCGATCGAACAATTGCTCTCGACTCAGCAAATATTGGTCCTTCGGTAAGTATTGGGCGTAACCCAATCCCTTTCCGCGAGGTATTATTGACACTTTCAGCAGTGGATCTGCATGCTCCAAGAACCATCCGGACACCGCATGACCAGCCTCATGATAAGCGACCGTTTTCTTTTCGTCCGGTTGTAAAACATTCGTTTTCTTTTCCATGCCAGCGATCACGCGTTCGATAGCTTGTTCGAAATTTTTCAATGTGATGGTCTCATTTGAATCGCGTGCAGCGATCAAAGCGGCTTCATTACAAATATTTGCAATGTCCGCACCAGTGAAACCTACGACAGGGAAATGTTATCAACGGTTTCGATAAATTAGTGTTTATTGTGAAAAACCTGGTGTTAGTGCAGCCATTTTACGCGAGAGGTCGTTTTTATCCAAATGTGTTTTTAGTGGCCCTAAGTGAACTTTAAAAATGCTAGCACGGCCCTTGATATCGGGAGCCGGAACAAAGATTTGACGATCAAATCGACCAGGTCGAAGAAGCGCTTTGTCCAGAATATCGACACGATTGGTGGCAGCTAGGACCACTACATTTGTTGTTGTATTAAAGCCGTCCATTTCAACTAGAAGCTGTAAACAACATTCATTAATTCGACCGTTCTCCAACTTAGGATCCGAACAATTCCGACCTGATTGAGTGTATTCTCCTGTTCGGAATGTCCACCGAAATTTTTACCACCTCTTTTCCGACCGACGGCATCAATTTCATCGATGAATAAAATGCAAGGCGCATGTTTACGGGCCATCGAAAACATGTCCCTAACTCTGGATGGACCAACGCCGACAAACATTTCCAAAAATTCGGATCCGGATACTGTTATGAATGGAACATTTGCCTCACCGGCTGTTGCTTTGGCTAGTAAAGTTTTACCGGTTCCTGGAGGACCAGTTAGCATTGCACCTTTCGGAATTTTGGCGCCCAATTCGATGTACTGTTGTGGATTTTTGAGAAAATTTACAAATTCCATAATTTCAATCTTGGCCTCTTCGCAACCAGCAACATCCCTGAAAATAAGGAATTTTTCAAACTCTTCATCACTTCTAAGAATCTTGATGACTGTGTCGGGTAAGGAATTTAAGAAATGCTTAAAGTTCACGAAATTTCTTGGATTGGAAGTTTGGCTTAATGTACAGCGTAAAACAAAAACTCGAGGATTCGGTGCATTCTAAAACTTAAGTCTCCAAAGTGAACTAAGAAAGTTCCTTGGAGAATGCTACAATAATTGAACAGTTTTTGAGAGCTGCACACATAAGGATCGAAGCGTGTCGACCCACACCTGACCCATAATTTTAGCGGGTCGACCCACATCTGACCCACAGTTGCAAAATTCACAGAATTCGTTTTTCTGTGTGTTCTAAAACTTTGGGTAAGGTGTGGGTCGACCCACTCCGATCCTTATACATACATGAGAACAAAGGAAAACTTAGAGAAAATCAGCGAAGATTTTCAACAAATTTCACCAAAATTTCATGACGGCAGTAGAACTAAAGCACCGCTCACAACTCTGTTCTACAATGCATAAAACACTTAGCGACGTTATGAGGTGAGAAATGTTCATACATTTTCTCTCACAAATTCTCCTCGCTGAGTTTTTTATGTTTTGTATGTCAGACTAGCCTGTCGTCATAAGAAAAAAAAACTTAGGGAAATCAGCGAAGGAATTCAACGAATTTCGCCGAAAAAAATCAGCTGCCGCAACACAATCGCTGAAAATCTTTTACTTTTTCGCTGATTTTTTCTACGTTTTTTTTTCCTTACTACGGCAGTATAAACATAGAACTAAAGCACCGCTCACAAGCCTGCCGTCAACAGGAAAAAAAAAAAATTAGAAAAAATCAGCGACGATTTTCAACGCATTTTGCCGAAAAAATCAAATCAGCCACAAAATTAAAGAAATCAATCTCCGAAAATCTCTTCTTTAATTTTATCGGTAATTTGATTTTTTTCGGCAAACACTAAAAATATTCATAAAATCA
Organism: Pseudolycoriella hygida; assembly: GCA_029228625.1. Classification (NCBI taxonomy): domain Eukaryota; kingdom Metazoa; phylum Arthropoda; class Insecta; order Diptera; family Sciaridae; genus Pseudolycoriella; species Pseudolycoriella hygida. Next base: position 42,996 of record WJQU01002467.1, on the reverse strand, counting down.
AATCGGCGACAAAATTTATCACAACAAAAACCCTTTTTAAAATGGAAACGTGACTCTTCTTCCAAAGCAACTGATATCAATTTGGGTGACGCTTACAGCTTCGGAACGCAAAAAATTCTTTTGAAATATTTTCACTTTTGATTAAAAAAGTGCCGCGAAAAAAAAAAATTCGGCGAAAAAAAATTTTCAGCGAAAAAAGTTTCGGCGAGAAAAAATTTCCGGCAAAAAAAAAATTCTGGCGAAAATAAATTTTCAGCGAAAAAAATTTCCGACGAAAAGAGTTTGGGGGCGAAAAAAATTTCCGACGAAAAAAAATTCCGGCAAAAAAAAAAAAATTTCCGGGCGAAAAAAAATTTTCAGCGAAAAAATTTCCGGCGAAAAACATTTTCGGTGAGAAAAAATTTCCGGCAAAAAAATTTCTGGCGAAAGTAAATTTTCAACGAAAAAAATTCCGACGAAAAAAGTTTGGGGCGAAAAAATTTGCGACGAAAAAATTTCAGATGCAAAAAAAATTGCGGCGAAAAAGCAATTTCCGGCGAAAAAAAATTTTCAGAGAAAAAAATTTCAAACGAAAAACATTTCCGGCGAAAACAATTTTCGTCGAAAAAAAATTTCCTTTGACACGAAACATCTATCTTCAACAAAAAAAATCAATTTCGCCCCTAAATCCGTCCCATACCACCGTCGGCCATTTTGTTGGTCACCCTGACACACTCAACCGAACAACTTTTCCTTTGACACCAAACATCTATCTGCAGTCCAAAAATGTTGCTCATATTTGACCCATACTTTGAATACACTCACACACACATACAAAACATTCTTTTAAATGGGCTTTATATGGCGCCTTCTAAGAGCCCTGGCGCCCAAACGAAGGTCCCTGCAAAATTTCAAGAAAAGTTATCGAGCCGTTTTCGAGCACTACCCAAAAAGTCAGTTTTCATACAAATGGCTCTGGAGCTAATGTAGGAGGTTTCCATTAACTTTGGCTTCTATGAAATGGACCGAATTTTAATGAGTAAAATGTCGATTTCAATCAACATTTTACGCAGAATCCGAAAAACTAGGTCTCAGGGGGGTACGATGCAAGGGAAAAAAGTCAAAACGTAGCTGTACTTAGCTACCGCGCGCCCATGATCATCACAATCGTCGAAAGTCTTTTATTTAACTTTGTCGCTAATTTGACTTTCTTCGGCAAATTTCGCTTAAAATCTTCCCTAATTTTCTCTTAGTTTTTTTCCCATAGAACATAGAACTAAGGCACCGCTCACTAGCCTGCCGTCATAGAGAAAATCAGCGAATATCGCCAAAAAAAGTCAAATTAGCGACATTAATTTCGTAGCTATTTTGATTTTTTTGGGCGAATTTCCTTGAAAAATTTCGCTGAATTTCTCTAAGTTTTTCTTCCTTATTACGGCAGAATTAACATAGAACTAAGGCACCGCTCATACTCTGCTCTACAATGCGTAAAAAACTAAGCGACGTTACCAGATGAGAAATATTAATATATTTTCTCTCACAAATCCTCTCCGCTGAGTACTCACTTGAAGCGAACATCAATATCCGTTGAATTAATTAATTTTGCTGTGGAATTCATGACACCACCGAAAAGTCCACCACCTTTTTTGCCGGCACCTCCTCCCATCATGTTCGCTGAACGTTTCATCATATAAATAAGAAATCCGATGATAAGGAGCGTTGGCAATAATCCAGTTAGACTAGACGCTTCGACTTCCGTTTTATAAATCACGGGAACAAAGTTTACCGGTTCAATGTTCAAATCCATTTGCGCATTTTCCAGATTTCGTTCGAACGAGTCAACACTACCGATGGTGAACCAGAGAATTCCCTAAGCAGAAATAATCGTCAGGTGATTCAGTTTTCGTATCAACATCACAAAACCTACAGTTGAATCTGTTGAACTGCCAGGGCTGAGTCTGACTCGTACCCATTTTTTGTTAACGACTTCCAATTTTTCGACAATGCCACGACCCAAGTAGCTGAAACCACGAATTCATTGCAATTGGGAAAAAAAGTTAATTTTTTGGATCAACCGACCTATTAACAAACTCCTTCCAACCGATCTCCTTGTAACTCATTTCCACGATCAAGTATGCACCGAGCAGAGCCGCTACAGCTGACGCCCCAACCAGCAACCATCTATCTCTTTCACTATTGTCACCCCCGATCGGTCTGCCACCACTGCCCTTATTCGAAGTGTTCGATCCAAACACTCCAAAGTTCCACTCATTGTTCGTGGAAGACTTTGGTTTCGTTTCGCTGCTACTTCGACTCGGTCGTGGATCAGACACTTCTGGCTTTTTATTATCGCCGGTCTTCTCATTTGGGCTCTCCGCTTTTTTATCAGCTGCCGGTTTGGCTCCTGGTTTATAATATTTTTCGAATCCTTTCGGCGGATTGGAGCAAAATTGCTGCCATATCGATTCGAGTGAATAAGATCCGTTGAATGAGCGAAAAAGTGCTAGGTCACGTTGCAACTACAATCACGCAGCGAATTTCGCAACATAAACAATTATTTGATCACTTTTTCTATTACACTATCACCTACCAGAGTTGTATTAAAGCGACCATGCTGCAAGCCGAGCAAAAGTTGTTTTTCCACACGCTTTGCAGTGTGTAAAAGGCGGTAGGCCATTGCTGTTGTTTAATGTATTTGGTTGTAACTCGGCTTATAAATGTTTTGGTTGCCTTATTCGCATCATCTGCTATATCGTCGATTGTTACACAATATCTGTTAACTTCCCTCCTATTCACAGAAAAATATGTCTCAAAATGAAAATTTTATAACCAAAACATTTTGACAGTGACATTTGAAACGTTTCCAGTGATGCCCCTCTGTCACTATGTCCCTCGAATTTTACATAGGAAACACGCGTAAATTTAAATTTCAAATTGTCTGCCCAAGGATCCATATTAGGAGGTTGCGGCAAAAGCAAAAATCCATCTTTTTGACATCTGAACTATCGGAAAAAAGTTCAAATTTCATATAAACAGCTGCTCAAAAAGCATTGAGAAACTGTCGTTCTCTCCGTTTTCAACCTTCTTGTTATAAATCAATCTTTTTGAATAGATACTTGCTTGTCGAGGTGATAATTTATTTCTGTGTAAAAAAATATTCTACGTTACCGCCGAGGAATCATTACTTCGGTATTTCCCTAGTCAAGGAAAGGTGCTCGAGCTGTAAAACCTTGAATCTTTTCAACTACAAGTTACAAATTTTATTTCACTATATGGCTTGTTATATGACATTGTCTGGCCGTATCTTTTGCAGAAAAATTCTACGGATTTCGTATTGCATCTTCTCTCTCAATTACTGTTCTGTCCTACACTTGTAACAACTTTTACTTTTTAAAACTAGTGACAAAAAATAAGATTTTATCGCCCTTTTGAGTAACAAAAAGTAACTTTATACGCAGACATGCAAAAAACGTCAAATTTCCTCACAGAATTTAGACCTGACTTAGGCTCACTTTTAACGGTTATTATTTCCCACCTGTCAATTATTTCTCTACTTTATTTCCCAGCTGTCAATTATCTCCCTGCTTTATTTCCCACCCGTCAAATATTTCCCTACTGTATTTCCCACTTGTCGATTATTTCCCTACTTTATTTCCTACCTTTCAATTATTTCTCTTCTTTATTTCGAACCTGTAAATTATTTCGCTACTTTCTTTCCTACCTGTCAATTATTTCCTTATTTTTTTCGCACCAGTCAATTATTTCCCTACTTTATTTTTCATCTGTCAATTATTTCTTTCCTTTATTTCCTACCTGTTAAATATTTCACTATTTTATTTCCCATCTGTCAAATGTTTCCCACATGTCAATTATTTCAAAGCTTCATTTCCCACCTGTCAAATATTTCCCTACTTTATTTCCCACATGTCAATTATTTCAAAGCTTTATTTCCCACCTGTCAATCATTTAACTACATGCTATGTTCAGAATCTGATTTCCCTCTGACTTGTTCTCCGCCTGGGTCTAAATCAGCCGTTTTAGCTCATCGTTGTGTAATATACTATTTTGATAACAAATTTATGATAATAAGGATTTTATGCAACTGAGGGTCATAAAGTAGAACTTTCGACACCTCTGTTGCATAAAACATTGTACACTCAGTTTCAATACTATAGACGCACCCGTATTTGAGCTGCCCCAGTACGTTATACGGTAAAATGTGTTGATATGTTGGTGCAGTGAGAAAGATACAAATACATAAAATACAATATTTCAAGTGGACACAGTCGATGTCAATCTGATTTATTTACCATTACTACTATAGACGCAGGATGATTTCAATTAGTTTGCACCAGCTAATTAGTGGGTTCCACTGTGTCGGTTCGCTCGCTTTGCGTTTTGCCGAAATTGATTTTATTGCATTTCCTGATAGAATAGATCCTCGAGATAATCTTTTCCAATGTTTTCAAGTTCATAAGCGGCGTCGGCGCCAATCCAAGATGGCGGCCAAAACTAAAAATCGCACCCAAAAATCCAATTTTCAACCGATTTTATCGAGTAAGGGCTCAAATTATTCCTTGATCTTTTCGCTAACGTCTACAAATGCTAACTCAGAGGAAAACCTATAAATGGCGCTCATAGTCAGTATAATGTCCGACCCCGTCATTTTACTTATTTCTTCCGCATATTTCAACCGATTTTGATGTGTAGGGGCTTTCTGGAATCAGAAAGGATGCCGCTATAAGTTAGTATATGTTTTCCATTAAAAAACAAAATTACGTCCATTTTTTGGGTCTAATATATATGTGGCCGGTTTCACTGTGCACGAAAAAGGCCGCCTCACTCTCACTTTACGCGCGGAAATTGATTTTATTGCATTTTCCGATAGAATAGACCATAGAGATAAGTTTTTTTGTTAAATTCAAGCTCACAAGCCGCCGTCGCGGCGCCAATCCAAGATGGCGGCTAGAACTACAAATCGCTCCCAAAAATCCATTTTTCAGCCGATTTTATCGAGTAAGGGTTCAAATTAATCCTTTATCTTTTCTCTAAACACTAAAAATAATAACTCAAAGGAAAATATAGATGGCGGTCTTATACAGGTATATGTCCGATCCCGTCATTTTACCCATTTTTCAAGCGAGTTTTACGTGTGGGTGCTTTCTGGAATCAGGAAAGATGCCACTGTGCGTTAGTAAATCTTTTCCATAAAAAACAAAGTGTCTGTTAGTATTTGGACCGTCCGATACTTTACTGCACCTAGATTTAGATTTTCTGGTCGAGGCGGCCAACTGGCCTTGAAACACAGATCTTATGATCCTTTGTTCCTTCCCCGTTACTCTTCTATCATTCCACCTAGTCATGTATTCTGTCTTAGTTAGATTCCCACATTTTAAATGTTCCCATTCAGAACGTATAGTTGTAACCGGTACGCTGAATAAGCCTCGCCGTCTGAGCACACGTATTACGATACATCTTCTAGCCTCCGGCACAAGCCGTACACACCAAATGAATCTCGCTGTACGAGCCCGTAAATGCAGTGTATCACACTGAAATACCTTTTTCCAGGGCATTTTTGTGAGCAACCATTAATCTGTTTGTTGGACCACATGCTTAACGTGAATTCCGAACCACGTCTATATATTGTAGGATTTCATCTGGTGTTCATTATATCTCCTCCTTAAGATAGACTCAGATATCTGTACACAGAATTCGTCGTGTATGGGTAACGTCATACATGTCGTTCTTCTGTGTACGGTACGGTTCTCGTTGTGGACACCAAACACCACAACTAGCCATTTTTAGAAGCTTGGGTATGCTTAGGAACGTTACCTTCATGCTTCAAATTGAAGAAAAATCCTATACCGAATTTTATCCTCACCGGGATTGAACCTGGGTATTCTTGGTGGAAAGCCAGTACGTTACCACTGAGCTAACCCGTTCCCGTTACTGCACCTAACAATAGGACTCGTATAAATAACTTCTAAGGGACTAAGGGGCAATTAATGGCATGATCGGTTTGTCTCACTTAGGTACATTAATTGTTACATGCTATTTGATGCACATCACACTTTTTTTACAAATATGTGCGAGATCACGACAATTTCTTGTTGCGTATCTCAAATTTCTTTGAGCTACACCCATGAGGGGTTTTTTAATTCGTGCACAGTGAAACCGGCCACATATATTTTAGGCACAAAAAAAGGACGCCATTTTGTTTTTTTAATGGGAAACATTTACTAACAGATAGAGGCATCCTTCCTGATTCCAGGAAGCCCCCACACATCAAAATCGGTTGAAAAATGGGGGAGAAATAAGTAAAATGACGGGATCGGACATTATACTGACTACGAGCACCATCTATAGGTTTTCTTATGAGTTAACATTTTAAGACGTTGAAAGGTCAAGGATTAATTTGAGCCCTTACTCGATAAAATCGGTTGAAAAATGGATTTTCGGGAGCGATTTATAGCTTTAGCCGCCATCTTGAATTGGCGCCGTGGCGGCGACTTATGAACTTGAAAACATCGGAAAAGCTTATCTCGAGGGTCCATTCTATCAGAAAATCAGAAAAAGCGAGCGAGACATCCTTTTTGCGACACAGTGAAATCCATTAAATGGTCGATGAATGTAATTTCTTTTTGGTTCGTTTAACATTTTGTAATAATTCTCACACCTTGCCTAGAGGCAGCTATTTAAGTGACGTAGAAAATAGAGATGAGCGGGTTGCCCGAAACTTCGAAAAACCCTACCCGAACCCGAACCCGAATTGTTTTTTTCAGGTTCATGGGTTTCGGGTTTCGAAAATTTTATCGGGTCGGGTTCGGTCCGGGTCGGGTTGTTGTATCATTTTATTCGGGTCCTGAGCCTTTATTTACTTTTTATATTTTACAAAACTCGTCTAAATTTTATTACACAAATTTTGTTTTAGTCTAAGGTCCGTGAAGAATGTCGTCGGGCCTTCAAATAATTTTTGTTTCGAAATAATTCGGGTTGTGAGTTTCGAAAAATGTTATCGGGTCGGGTTCGGTCCGGGTCGGGTTTCGAAAAATAGTCGACCCGCTCATCTCTAGTAGAAAAGGGCACAATTTTGGCTTTTTTCGAAGAAGGAGAAAGTTTTCACGAAATAGCGCGTCGTATCAATCGATCTGACCATGTTGTTTCGTGTTTATTTCCTTAACTATGCAATATGGAGATTCACTGTCAAAGGTAAAGTTGTAGAGAATGAAATTTTAGGGTACACGTGTTTCGGTGTTGTGGGTAGAAATGGGAAATGACCATTTGACCACTTCTAGAATTGGGAGGGATAATCAATATCTCTAGTACTATAAGAGTTAGAAAGTTGCTTCCAAAATCAAAGTTGTAGAGAAAAAAATTTTAGCGAACGCGTGTCTCAGGGTTTTGGGTAAAAATGCCTCAATCCTGGGATATGATCACTTCTAGAGGGATGACCCATATCTCTAGAACTGTAAGAGGTAGAAGGTTGCTTCCAAAGGCAAAGTTGTAAAGAATAAAATTTTAGAGAACATGTGTTTCAGGGTTTTGAGTAAAAATGCCACAATCCTGGGGTATGACCACCATAGCATTTTAGCGAACACGTGTCTCAGGGTTTTATGTGAAAATGGCCCAATTTCTAGATTTGAATGGTCTGAGATGTACTTCGGTAGGGCCTTTGACATTACCTTGGGTAATTTCTATGGATCTTTGAAATTCTTATAGTTATAATAGAACATAAAACGTTTGATTGTTTGCTTATTACTATATTAAGATATGTTCGAGTCTTTTTGCAAGATTTATTATATTTGCCACATCTATTCTGTTTTCCAAATCCATTCTGATACGTATGGGTCTTTGGTTATGTTTTGTTTGATTTTTTCAGCGAATTTCGTCGAAAATCTTCGCCGATATTCTCGAAGTTTTTTTTCCTAATGACGGCAGAGTAGTTCGATACTCCGCCGTCTTTCAAAAAACTTAGAGAAAATCAGCGAATATTTCAACAAATGTCGCCGAAAAAGATCAAAACGGCGACGAAATTAAGCCAAACAATCGCCGATAATCCTGTCGTCATAAGGATAAAAAACTTAGAGAAAATCAGCGTGAATTTTCGATAGGATTCGCCAAAAAAACTCAAATTAACGACAAAATTAAACAAAAGATTCTCGGCGGTTGTTATATTTAATTTTTTCGCTAACTTTTCGCCGAAAATTTTCGCTGAGGCCTCTACTTAGGGCCCTAGGTCGGTCTTCAGGTCAGACCTAGACAAAAAAAAGGTTTTTTGCTGTGTTGTAGAGAAATATTTTTGTCTGTGGCAGTATTTGTACGAGACCTCTCCGGAGGGCCCTAGGTCGAACTAAGGTCGGCCCTATCCCAAAAAATGGTTTTTTGCTATGTTGTAAAGAAAATTAAGATGACCATTTTCGTCTATTTGGGGATGAATTTTGTGCTTTCAGAAGGGGCTTTTACACCGTTGCTTCGGACGGGTTTTTCAATATTGCCTAATCGGCAATTTCCAATGCAATTTGATGTGGACGTAAGGCAATATTTACTTAGATACGTTTGAGTCTTTTCGTAACATCAACTCTGTTTGCCGCATCTATTCTGATACGTACGGGTCCCTTCATATGTTTCTAATTTTTTTCCTGATAACAGAGTAATTATGTTCATCCATTCAGAAAGTAGACCCTCACCAAAGGAGACATGACATTTTTTTTTCTTTTTTTTCATTTATTTCCAATTGAAAAGACCGAACAAATTTCAATAAAAAACGAAATTTTAATAAATTACATTCAGAAAGTACCAAATGTACCAGAAATTAAAAAAAATCACACACACCGAACAGCAAGTATGACGAAGGCCAACAAAAAATTAGGCAATTTTTTCATGTGTTGCGTCACCAGTTGACTGCTCCACTACATTGGCCTCTGAAGTAGTTTTTGAAAGAATCTTCTCTCCCTGTAAAACAAAAGAGTCGTAAATTTCAACCAATAAAAATTGCGTGCATCACAAACCCGAATTTTTTGTCTCGCTTTCATTGACCAAGACAAGCTCATCAGTCGGTATCGTTCTTTCATACGTTCTCTTATTTTCTGTGGCACAACCAACAATGTCTACGGTTCGCATCGGAGTTAGTCCAGGGGATTTTGAAGGATCAACAATTTTCCACTTACCGTTGTTGTGTTACCGACGAATAATATAAAGAACAAAATGCTCAATGCAAGCACCTGCCAAGGAGCGTCCTTGTGGAATGATAACTGATACAAAGTCCAAGAATTGTAAGCTTGATAAATGTAGCCTGCGAACAGAAATGGAAGTAGGAAGCTCAATCCACGCCACATCCATGAATGGAATCCTTCAATGGTGATGTCCATATTGTGACGCTCACCCAGTGCCTTCAGCCTGTAAAGCACGCCCTTTTGATATCTGAACTGAAGATACTGAACGCAACCTGCACGTAAGGGAACGGGGTTTTTAGTGAACAATTTTGTGGAAGAGCAGATTCTACAACAGACTCACTGATGTATGCATTAAAGTACATAAATTTGTGACGGAACAGTTGCCATGGTTCACCTTGTGGCCAAACAAGTAATACACCGGCACAAACCGTTGATATGAAATGATGTGTTCGCCACCATCCTTTGATGCGAGAGCCATTTACTTTTAAAATCGATTCACGTATCGTTAGCGTACAGTAATACCAGACCAACAAGAATATAAATGACAATTCTAGGGCTCGATTGTTGACTAGCAGGTTAATTATAGACATAAACAATCCGATGCCATTGAGAATTAACTTGAATTTTTCATAGTCGTCCTTGTATCGTACTTTGTCATTGCGATTAAGTATGGAAACATTTACATTTCCTAAAATTATCTGAAATACAAGAAACGTTTCATTTTCGAGTCTCATCAAAAAACGAAGGCTAATATTTCGATACTAAGGCTAAGAAACTTAAAGAGCATCTCCCGATCCTATTAAGTTATTGAAAAAAAAAGATAGGATACAGTCCAAGTATGAAGCAGAGCCTTGTGCGCATTTCAAAAATAGGTGATGGGGTGGGGATTAGTTGCAACAGGCATATTGAAGGCAACAATTATTTTCCCCCAGGGAATTATCGCCTAGGAATTTTTACCCAGTAATTTAAAGCGCGTATATATTTTACAAGGCAAATGATCCTTGGATGAGATGTTAAGTGCTCAATTTGAACAAAGAAAATTCTCTCTCGGGTGATAACTCCTGTGCGATAGTTCCCCGGGTGATAATTCCCATTTGTGTGGGCTAAAGCTCAGAACAGGTCGACCGCGATCAAAATTTTCTGACTTGAAAATTCAGTTCAGGGCAGGTCATTTGAGTCTGTTGAGATCAAAAGTCTGTCTATTCCAACTGTCAAAATGACGTTTTAAACGTCAACTCCAATCGATTGAAGTAAACGATAAAATCACAACAAAAACCTCTTAAAAGGTAGAGTGTGACGCAGTCCGTAAGTCCGCTTCCAAAATTAATGACATCGCTTGAGGTGACACTATCGCTGATAATACGCAGAAGTTTGATTAAATGGAATCTTGTGTTCAAAGTTTTAATTTCCTGAAAAATTACAGTGCTTTTTTTTAAAACAAAATTACGTTATTTTAAAAAAAGTGCGTCACAAATGATATCAGTCGTTTTTGAAGTTTTCAGTTGTTGAGAAAATTTATATTTTTTGAAAAAAATTTTTTCCGAAAAAAAATTTTCTCAGAAAAGAAAATTGTCTTCGTAAAAAATTTCTCCAAAAAACATTGTCTTCGAAAAAAAATTTTCTCCAAAAAATTTTCTTCAAAAAAATTTTTTCGTAAAAAAGTTTTCTCCAACGAAAAGTTTTTTTCTTCAAAAAAAATTTTCTAAGAAAAAAAATTTTCTCGAAAAAATTTTTCCTTAAAAAAATTTTCTCCAAAAAAAAATTTTTTTCCAAAAAATTTTTCTCCGAAAAAAATTTTCTTTCCGAAAAAAATTGTTCTCCAACACCTTCGGCTACCATTAGAACACTTCGTATCACCTTCGGCTGCCTTCGGAATACTTTGTGGCACGTTTGCCTGCCTTTGGAACACTTCGTGTCATCTTCGGCTACCTTCGCAACACTTCGGAACACTTCGTGTCACCAATTCTTCAGGGGTCGGATGGGTGGAAAGCTCATAGAACACATATTGAGCATAAAGTTCTGGAAAGTCCTGTAGGGTTCCGAAAATTTCTCGAAAATTCTGAAAAGTTCTCGCAATTTCTCAAAAGTTATTCACAGAAATTTCTTAGACTTTGCAGAAATTTTTAGGAAGATTCACCACCCAAGAGTTTTTAAAAGCAACTGAGGAAAATTGCATCATACGCATATAAAGTTTCAAGAATTTTCGAGACACTTAACTTCGACCACTTTCAGCTATATTTGCAAACGTGTGATGCAATTTTCTTCAGTTACTTTTGGCAACTCTGTTCTGCAGGCAGGTTCTGCGTCAGGTATAGCGAGTGACACTCTGGAAAGTTTAAGAAACGTACATTCAGGTCAAAATGAACAGAAGCTTTGTACTTCTGCGCAGGTTTTTAACACCGCAAAACCCTACGCAGAAGTACAAAGTTTCATTTTGACCTAAATGATAGAAAGTTCTAGAAACTTATAGAAAGTTCTAGAACAATCTCAAAATTTTTAGAAATTATTGATTATTATCACACGCTACTATGTGGGTAACGCTGAAATGCCCATATGGGTTTTCTTTCAACATTTTTTTTTCTTATGACGGCAGTTTTGATCCCAACACATGCATTTGAATTGGCGGGACCTGAACTTGACTTTGACCTGATGTGACCACATTGAAGATGATAGTTCGTTTCGCCTTTTTAGACCCAGGTAATTTTTCACGTTTCAGGTCGCTTCAGGTCAAGTCACTTGAGTTCAGGTCAGATTTTTGCAAATCAAGTTTCAGGTCATTTCCGGTCAGGTTTCCCTTGGTGATAATTCCAATTTTTTTCGATCTGCGCGATAATTCCCTGGGCGAAAATACCCGTCACCAAGATTGGAAGGTGAACTGAACATTAACTTTGATATAGGGTCGATCTCAAATGACGTCACGCTCATTTTTGGAAATTTCTACGCCACCTCCCCCACCGTTACCCACATTACTGCCGAAATTGTGTTATTTGTTTTTTATGCAAATTACGTGCGCTGCCGTCGTTTATGAGATGCAGCAAGAGGTTAAAAGCGGTTGTGTGCTTTTTAATTTATTTACTGTCAAATATTTGCTGTTGTGCCAATATGGAAAAAGAGATAATCTTGAAAACAGCAAAACACGGTAAATTTAAAAGCACACGACCGTGTGCATCTGTATAAACTGCAGAGTTTTCATATTCCACAATATGGTTAGAAAGGAACACTCAACACAATTTTGAAGATATTTTAGAAAGAAAGTTAAATGTAATGTGTCATGGCCCCAAGACCGATAAAAAAATTGCAAAATGTTCGCACAAATCTCTGCCATACAAAGCATTAAAAACTTTGGTGACGTCATAAGACGAGAGAATTTCATGCATTTTCTCTCTCAAAATCTCGCATCCAAGGTTTTTATGCTTTGCACGACAGAACTGCTGTAGTTGTCTCACCTTCAAATACAAGCTATTTTTTTGCGGCAGCGACTGTTCGATTTCGTACAGTTGAGCTTTTCGTTTCATAACATTTTTCTTTAATTCCGCTAGTACTTCACGATCATCTGGTGTTGTGATGTTCTTCTTTTGGTAACTGCAATTCGAGGAATTCACTGATTTATATTTTTAACTCTATAAAAATTCCACATGCGAAAATAAATACAAAATTTAAAAATCGCTTTGAACAAACGTTGCGTTAGTGTCAGATAGAGCTTATGACGTCATTATCTTTGATAGTATGTAGAGCGATGCAAAGAGAGGAATTCGTTAACTTTTGCTTTGCTTTTTTTGTCGATGTAGGGTTGGAGTGGGCGTGACAGCCCTCGGATCATTGTTGGAATTTGATTATTTGCCGTGGAGAACTAAGTTTTTGAATTCGATCCTCCAACGGTATTTATCAGCAAAAATATTCGTAAATCCTGTGGACTAACTTTGATTTTTTTTATTTCCCCTACTTTTTATATGAAATGATGATGATGATGATGAACACAAACAACGTTCGAAATACAGCATATTGAAATCCAAATTATTTTTAATTCTACTGATGCCGCAAAAAACAAGAACAAACATTCTGCCCTCGGATCATTCACTCCAACCCATCGGCGTGACAGTTTCTTGTTTGATCTTTACAAGTAATACTCAACTCAAGTAATACGGTCGCAACTGCAGCTAACTTCACAAGTATTACTTGCAAAGATCACTCGGAGTGAATGATCCGAGGGCTGTAGTGCGAGGTCTATTCATCCACTAAGATGAAGTTAATGACGGTGCACTGTAGCATCAATACACGTATCGAGACTAAGCTCATGCGATTCAGTCTATAGTTTACTACTGGTGCCTATGACACTTTTGCCATTACTAGCTCTGATTATGGTCGGACTTGACTATAATGCCGTTGATTATGATCGATTCTACCATAATAACGTTACTATGTTAATGTGTCGATGAATGGAACTCGTGCTGACTCACTCATCTACCAAGGTTTAGTTAACCACTTATTATCGGTATAATAATTTGATAGTATTTTGATTCCCAGAAAAAAATGCGTCACAAATGCCGGACCCACCAATGTAATAATTTTTCTACGCTTTCAGCTGTCATACGCAAAAATTTGATTTCCTGTTCAAAAATACGCCATACATAATGACAAATTTTTGCGTTGTGAAAGCTGAAAGAACAGAAAAACTATAACATTTGTGACGCATTTTTTTAATCAAAAATGAAAACATTCCAAAAGAATTTTTGCGTTTCAAAGCTTTAAGCGTCACCCCAAATTGATATCAGTTGTTTTGGAAGGAGGAAGAAGGACTTGCGTCACATTTCCCTTTTAAAAGGGTTTTTGTTGTGATATAACTTCACGAGTGGTTATCCACTTAATTTTTTGGTACATACAGGCTGATGGAATTTTTGAAATTAAAATGGAATTTCTGGAATTTTTGGAATTTCTGTGGAATTTTCGGAACTTCTGAATTTCGGAAAGTTTGTGGGATTTTTGGAATTTCGATGGAATTTCTGTGGAATCTTTTATGGAATTGGAATTTTTGGTAGAAATTTTTGACTAGTGGATAACCCCTCGCAACTTCACATACATCGATAAATGTTGGTGTAATATAAACTTGACGGTTGGGCGACATTCATAATGTCACACAAGAGGGAGGAGCGGAAGCTCAGTCGTTTATGCCACAATGAATATTTTCTAGAAAATTTGTGAAATTTTTTCAAATATTAAGAACGAACGATTACAAGTGCTGGTTGTCAGAGCGAAAGAAATCGTATAGAAAAAATAAAGTGAAACGTCGGTATACGTAAAGGAAAATTCCCTTTCGCACAGTGGTTCGAAAACGTTCTCCAAGGTTCTCCGCATCCTAATTTTCAAATACTTACAGATTGCCTCACCAAAATCTGAGGCTCCACAAATACCCACTTATTTTCGCGGAATGTTAATTTTCCCATGCATTCCTTTCCGAAAACGAACAGGAGTCTACTAAAGTAAACAGACTCCCATACATTTTGTTGTTTTTCGAACAGTTTCGCATTCCCTTAATTTTCGGATATGGACCACTATGTTTCGCTATGAAGAACAATTTTTAACTGTGGATTTACATAGCTGTGCGAAAGTGTCAGATGCGAAGTTTTTTGAATTAGGCAACACCGAATTTCATTCATAAATCGAAAGTTATTAATGAAATTTGGTGTTGTCGCATTAGAAAAATTTTGCACATCTCTTTCGCATTGCTATGTGTAGACACAGTAACTGTCAGTTCGTTTGCGCGAATCAGCGATTCTCTGTTCCTATAGGAATGCGAAAGTGACAGATGCGAAATTTTTCTAATACGGCAACACCAAATTTCATTCATAACTTTCGATTTATGAATCAAATTCGGGGTTGCCTAATTCAAAAAATTTCGCATCTGTCATTTTCGCATTTCCTTGCAAATCCACAGTAAGTGAGCGAACTTTTCGAGTGCGTTACAATAGTTGCTAATGAAGTCCACTTTTGACAGATTTTATATGAAAGAGCGCGTTCAGCTTGACTTCGTTCAGTTGATCGCTTGGAGCGCGTACAGTCTCGATATGACGAGTTTCGCTGGTGAAAATTGTGACACTTCTTCCATATAAAATCTGTCAAAATCGTCACCCAGTGAATCTTATCGAACTAAAACTGTATGCGCTATTGGTGAAAGCTGTTAAGTTACACTGAAGATAAACTTTTCTACCTATGTCAACGATATAGGTAACGTTGTGAGAGCTGTCAAATATTAAAGATTTTGATTTTTTGTAAATGTTGTTGCTCGAAATTCATTGGATTTATTTAATTTTGAATCGGAAAATAAATCGAAACAATTTAATTCAAGAAATGTAAAGTGTAACAAACCAAAAGAACTCGAACGAATTATTTGATATCAAAATCACGGAAGTGAAAACGCTCTTAAAAAGAACTAACAATCAAAATGTTCACCAATGATGTTGTAAAAAATGTACGTTGAGCTATTCTTTGATAAAGTTCACCATGAGCGATTTCGACAGACTTTATATGAAAGAATTGACAAAATCCTCACCATTGAACATCTGAACGCGCTTTCGATGGTGAATTCTCCAATTTTGGCATTGTTGTTGAAGCTCACACACGTATTCGGGTAAGTTATATTCATAGCATTGTATTTTTCAATTATTAAGTAGCGATAGCCATTACTGTACGTTTACCGCGAACTCACCGATGATCAACCTTGGAATCATCGGTGATGAACCGTGAAATCATCTGTGACTCACTGTGAAATCACCGATGATTCACCGCGGAATCCCCGATAATGCACCGATGAATCACCTGGGAGTCACCGATGATCCGCCGTGGTACACCCGATGATTCGCCGTGAAATCACTGATATTTCACTGTGAAATCATCGATGATTCACCGTGAAATCAGCGATAATTTAGAGGGAAATCACCAATGATTCACAGTGAAGTCACCGATTATTCACAGTGAAATCATCGATTATTCACAGTGAAGCTACAGATTATTTACAGTGAAATCACCGGTGATTCACTGTTAGATCAACGATGATTTACAGTGAAATCACACATGATTCACTTTGAAATTACCGATGATTCACCGTAGAATCACCGATGATTCACCGCGGTATACCAGATGATTCGCCGTGAAATCACTGATATTTCACTGTGAAATCATCGATGATTCACCGTGAAATCAGCGATAATTTAGAGGGAAATCACCAATGATTCACAGTGAAGTCACCGATTATTCACAGTGAAATCATCGATTATTCACAGTGAAGCTACAGATTATTTACAGTGAAATCACCGGTGATTCACTGTTAGATCAACGATGATTTACAGTGAAATCACACATGATTCACTTTGAAATTACCGATGATTCACCGTAGAATCACCGATGATTCACCGCGGTATACCAGATGATTCGCCGTGAAATCACTGATATTTCACTGTGAAATCATCGATGATTCACCGTGAAATCAGCGATAATTTAGAGGGAAATCACCAATGATTCACAGTGAAATCACCTATGATTCACAGTAAAATCACCGATTATTCACAGTGAAATGACATTATTCACAGTGAAATGACATTATTCACAGTGAAATGACATTATTCACAGTGAAATGACATTATTCACAGTGAAATGACATTATTCACAGTGAAATGACATTATTCACAGTGAAATGACAGATTATTCACAGTGAAATCACCAGTGATTCACAGTGAAATCACCGATGAACCAGTGTTAACTCACCAATGATTCACTACGAAATCACCGATGATTTACAGTGAAATCACATATGATTCACTCTCAAATCACCGATGATTCACTGTGAAATCACCGATGATTCACTGTGAAATCACTAATGATGAACCTTGAAATCACCGATGATTCACAGTGAAATCACTGATGATTCACAGGTAAATCACAGATGATTCACCTACGATTCGATTATATGTGATTTGTCATCTGTGATTGGAATTTTTATCGTCATGTTGTAATTTTTTGTGGTTCACCGGGGAATAAGCGATGATGCACCGATTATTCAACAGAGAATCACCAATGAGTCACAGATGATTTACCGCTGAGTCACATATGATTCCGTCTTATGTGATTTGTCGTCGGTGATTGTCATGTCGGTCATGTTGTAATTTTTTGTGTTTCTCCGGAGAATCACCGATGATTCACCGGAGAATCACCAATGAATCACCGATAATTTACTGGTGAGTCACACAAGATTCAGTTCTATGTGCTTTGTCGTCGCTGATTGTCAAGTCGGTCATGTTCGAGGTCATGTTGTAATTTTTTATGGTTCTCCGGAGAATCATCGATGATTCACCGGGGAATCACCGATGTATCGCCGGGGAACCACCGATAATTTACTAGTGAGTCACACATGATTCGGTCATATGTGGTTTGCCATCGGTGACTGTCATGTTGTAATTTTTTGTGGTTTTATACGCCCTATAAGTAATTGTTTCCGTTACTTTACGAATTGGGGAAGAGTGGAGGGAGGGTGTCAAAAAAACGTCGATTTTAGAGTGACATACTTTATCAATCACGTCTTATTACTCGCTTTTCAAGCAGAGACGATAATAAGACATGCTTTCTTAGGATTCTAGCAAGCGTGTGACTGTAAGTGAAAGAAGTTCTTATTTATTTTGCGCGAATTTTAAGTAGAACAACCGCGCGACTCAAAGTTCCAATAACAGAATCCAACTATCCCAAAAGAACTCATTAGGTCACACAAAATTTTCCTTCTGAGCAAAATTCCGTTGCTTAATTTTTCAGCGGCAACCAATACAGCTGAATGCGGCGGCGCACAGTTCTCCACTAATTTACGATTTTCTTTTGTTAAATTGAATTTGCGTTCCCTTTGCACAGAAGAGTTTAATTTAGAAAAGACTTCTCCCAACGTGTTATCTTATCATAATTTTTCAATAATAACAGAGATTAAGAGTAGACTGACACCTCGTCAAACGTTCTTAGGCTCATTATCACAATTAGTTTGTCCATTACATAATACGAAAAACATCAAAGAGTATTAACGAATGGACTTACGTTTTTAGGTTGGTGGAAATTTGACTGAGTCGATATCTTTGATGTTGGATGTCTTTTGTGCACTTCTGTTGCAGTGAGTAGAGGCCTCAAGTAAAGCACCACTTTCAGTTTTGATTCAAATCAATTATTAGACAACAAAATTACCTTCTAATAGTTCTAAGTAGTTGTTGTTAACCACCTGGAAACGAATGCAAATTAAACAACAACACAGATAATTGAATGTAAAGTCAATTTACTTCAAGGTTTTTGTATTCATTGGACAACTCTTCCCAATCAGCCGATAATTGATCTAGACTGGTCATTCTGTTTTCTTCTTAAATTGAAAATGTTAAAATATCATTTATCATTTAAACGGCGTGATGACGGGAGTGTGTTGATGTTTTTTTGTGTTCAATTTATTGCAGCAACGTTTTCAGTTATGCACTCATTAGAAACGAATGTTTTTAATGAATTATTTCATTAATCAATCAAAAAAGGCCGACACGATATTTCGAGTTGGTTTGTTGGTGTATACTTAGAGTTTTTATGAAATGATATTATCGGAAAACTCAGAGCAGAAACAACATGACAAACACCAGTCAAAAGATATACTGAAACAGTGATGCTAGCGAATAGAATGTGTCCCAATAGGAAGAAATCCAATCATTGAAGGGTGTTGCATGGCAAATTGGGCACTTTACAGCATATTCGAGGGGTATTTTCCTTTCAGAATAGTTCCCTCTTCAAATTGTCCCATTTGTCGGAGCGATAATTTCCCGGGTGATAGATCCCAAAATTTCTGATTCGTGCGATAACTCCTCGGATAATACGGCACTGCAGCAAGGGGACGTTAGTAAGGGTCAAGGCAAATTGAATTACGTAATGGAGAAAACTATCAGATTTCCTTAAACGCTTTGTGTTGGTTGGGTTTTGCATTTAGTAATCAATTTAAAAGTTGAAACCAACTTGAAAAGGGAACAATCCGCGAACATATGTGCTGATTTCGTCTTATAAATAACTTATCCGTTTGTATACATCTATGCAAGACACATAGGGGGTGAGCAATCATGACCTTCGTGTTTTTGCTTTTAGAGTCACTTTATTTGATTGGTGAAATTTTGTTTACCACTTCGAGGTGTTACTGATGAGTTCTTGGTAAAAGCCTTTGATTCGAGCAGTACTCCTATGAATCGATTCGGAATTTCATACCGTCAGGGGGATCAAAAATACATATAGTTTAACATTGTTTTACGTATAGAGTACGACGCTACTGACTAAGCAATTCAACAAATACATAGAAATGGATCGATCTAGACAATATATTTTCAAACAATGCAAACATTTTGAGAAATATCAGTGATAGAAAATCGGTGTCAATGGCAAACTTTTTTGTCTATGGAAGTTTGGGTCAGAGGCCTCTTCTGAAAAAAAAGTTTTTACATTTTTTTAAAACTATTTTGAATTTTTTTTTTTTTTTGGTTTCTCGAATATTTGGAGAGACTTTTACATCGTGACACGAAAAAAAAATAGTTTTGCGTGATGTGTGGAGTACGTAGCCAAATTTTTCGCGTGCAAAATCTGAAAGCTCAGAAAAATTATTACGTTGGGAGGGTCCCAGAGAAAACCCTCCGGCGAAAAAAATTTTCAGCAAAAAAAAATTTCCGGCGAAAGAAACTGTCAAAAAAAATATCCAGCGAAAGAAAATTTCAGACGAAAAAAATTTTCGGCGATAAAAATTAAACGGCAAAAAGTTCCGGCAAAAATTTCCGGCGAAAAAAAAATTTTCAGCGAAAAAAAATTTTCAGCGAAAAAAAAATTTTCAACGAAAAAAAAATTCCGTCGAAAAAAAATTTTCAGCGAAAAAAATTTCCGGCGAAAGAAATTTCTAAAATACTTCGGGCGACTTTATCAAAAAAATTTCCGGCGAAAAAAATTTTCGTCGAAAAAAAGTTACCTTTGACACGAAACATCTATCTTCAACAAAAAAAATCAATTTTTCCTTAAATCCGTCCCATAACACTGCACAATCAACCCAATAAATTTTCCTTTGACCAAACATTAGGGTGGTCCAAAAAACTAAACTGTCGAAAAGTGTGGGGCACCAGTGTTAAAAAAAATCTAGTAGAAGGGTAGGAGTCATATTCAAGCAGTGAAATCCGTTCAGAATAGTCCTTAAAGAACGTTTTTTCACTTATTTCGAGATTCCGCACGGTATCGGAGTCATGGGAGCCCATTGAAGAACAAAGTGTAGCCAACTTTTCCTAGCGCCAGACCGCGACGACGACATCAGGTAGTGACAAACTAATTTCAGGAAAATGTTAGGAATGAACTGTATGTTTAATATTGAAGAGGGTGAACCTAATTTATAAATTAAAAAAAGTTTCTAAAATGAAATTGTAAATCAGCTCTGGGGATTTTTAACCTTCGACGAAACCGTAATACTTCTTTGTGAAACATTCTTAAAATCCTCTGATAAGTCTAGCAACAATGAAGAATAAACTTTCGGTTGGGAATCTCGTAATGACATTTCGAATTCCCTCTTCCCTCACACACAGTCACACATCAGCGGCATAAATCATTTCACGTTTTTATTACTTGTGGAAGATTGCTATGTCAAGGCAAGGTACTTTTTTAATAATTCATTGGATAAATGGTGCTTCTCAATGCAAGTCGTAAACGTCGCAACTATAAAAAATGGTGAGTAAAACTGATGCAATTTATAAAACATTTCCACGCATTCCGACACACGTCTTTCGACGATGTCGATTTCTGATAAACTTAACCGAAAAATAGCCATTTCTTGGTCAGGGTTTTGAACTAATACGTGTCAGTAATCCTAAAATAGAATGGCAATATAAAGTTCAAGTTCTTGGTACGATTCTAGGGGATGTCGTCGCATATTTTGACGATGTTCCACTAAACCGAAACTTACATGCTGTTAGCAACAAAAAAAATCCCAAACCAAAGACCCGTACGTATCTTAGAATAAATGTGGCAAAGAGACTCGAACGTATCTAAATATACAAAAAATCAAACAATCTAACGTTTTATGTTCTTTTATAACTATAAGAATTTCAAAGATCCATAGAAATTACCCAAAGTAACGTCAAAGGCCCTATCGAAGTACGTCTCAGGCCATTCAAATCTAGAAAAGCTTATATCCAAGGACTGGGCCATTTTCCCCTAAAACCTTGCAAGACGTGTTCTCTAAAATTTTATTCTCTACAACTTTGCCTTTGACAGTAAATCTGCGTAATGCATATTTGAGCACATAAAGACGAAAAACCATCTGCTTTTGTAAATGGCCAAGAAACTCAATTTCGTCCAATCCATTGGTCTCAGTGCCCAGACCCTCTACCCAACTTTCACAAAAAAAAAAAATCCCAGAGACCAACATGAACAATTTCCGCGCTATACTTGCTGAGATATTTGCGAAAAAGTTTCACCGACGACCCATGTTTTTGCTCACTTCTTATACCACATCTCCGGAACCACTTGACCGATTTTGCTCATCTTTGAACTTGAATCATGGCAGCTGCGCTCTGGCCACAAACTTTACTCTCGTTGTAATTTTCTATGTTTTGGCCACAGACATCAACCTTGTTAAGCAATTTTCTATTTTCTCCCCTTGTCATGAAAATAACTATAATTTGTTCTATAGAACTTTTCATCAGTGAATACTTTCATTGCAGGTGACTACGAATATGGAGATGAGCACTGTGGTTAGACGCTTCAAAAAGGTAAGAAGAAAATTTACTCAACGTTGAATGCCATTTCTTGGTCAGGGTTTTGGATCAATACTTTTCATTAGCCCTAAAAAAAAATGGCAAGAAAAAAGTAGACTCTTGTGCCAATTATCAGATCATTGTTGCATTCTACTTAACGATGTTCTGTAAGCAGAGAGCCACAATGTAAAATTAGTTTAAAAATAGAATTCATGCACTCAGTGAGTAATACTCACACACATCCCTTTTGTATGAACTAAGTGCCATCTGTTCATCATTTCTCTACATTTAAATCTTTAAGATGATCGAAATTATCGAACTTTTCTTGGTGCAGATCTACAATAATTTCCATTAATTTTACTACATCGCTATTGTCTCCACTTTCAATTCTTCTAACTCCACTTTCAATTCTTCTAGCCAATTGATTGGCTCTATTGTTGTCTCATTTCATTCATTTATGCCTCCTGTAACGATGAATACAACGTTCACTTATGATGTGGTTCATGGTTGGCCACACTGACATAATGGTGAGTCAGCGAACTTCCATTCGTGCATAAGAAACTCGTGACACCCTTGTTCTGTTCGGAAGCGATTTAATTTCACCCACAGCTTTCTCGTAGATCGTAGTCCTTCATCTCTTGGGTCAACTATCACTTGTTTATTTGTGACATATTTGTTCTGCTACCACACGCGATAAAAGAGCCAGAAAGGGTGCCTGATCGTGGTTGGAGCGCCCTGTGAGTCTTTAGAAATCGGCAATTCCATATCTAATTCTATTTTGGTGCACTCTTTGAGGGCTGCTTGCTGTCTTTGGATGTGAGGAGGTGTGTTGTTGCTCGGTAAAATAGAGCCATTCCACTTCTGTAGGGTCGACCACACCAAAGAAGATTCGAAGTTTGCTGTTTATCTGTGTGTCCACTTTCTTTACATGCGCGTTCTTCATCCATTCTGAGGAACAGTTGTTGGCTGCTGACATGACTATAGCGGCGGGGGCCAAAATCTTCCGTTACATTATCGTCCGGGACGATAATATCGTTTACGGGGAAATAATATCGTCCGTGAAACGATATTATCGTCCGCTGCAACGATAATATCGTCCGCTGCAACGATAATATCGTCTGCTGCAACGATAATATCGTCCGCTGCAACGATAATATCGTCCGCTGCAACGATATTATTGTCCGCGGCAACAATAATATTGTTTACGGAACGATATTATCGTTTTTGCAACAATAATACACTGGGGGTTATTGGTAGTTGCCGACCATACCCTGGGCCGTGATCCTCAGAGTTTTAGCTAAACATCCTCATGTGGATCCTGCTAATTTTTGTATGATGCCGACGCGTGCTTTTAATTTAGTCTTGAAACGTTCGCAGTTTGCCCATTGAGTAAAACTTTGGTCTAGGGGGATGGATGCCTAGGTACACAGGATTTGCTTTGTGTTCTACAGTTTCTCCTTTGGATTGATTGATATGCTGTGTATAAAGCAACTTGTATGTGAATAAATGTTTCTCTCTCTCAACTTGAGCTTTCGGTTCGTATGTTGATTATGAAAGAGACAGTGCACTTTTCCAACGTTCGGCTTCAGTCTCCATTCCTCGTAATATTGAGAAATAAATTCCAAGTATTCTATCAATGTGGACTGGAGTTCCTTGAAGGATTTCGATTGTCAAGCGAATGAATTATCGTCCGAGTATACGAATTTTCTTGACTTTGTTGCTGGTAAGTTCACGGTGTAGACACAATACAAGAAACCCGCCCGGACTGATCCTTGAGGAAGCCCATTGTTTAGCACCCGCTTGCGATTTGTCTTTCCATTCAATTCGATGTGGAAGCTTCGGTCGCTTAGCATGTTCATCCCCACCGCTAGTGTTCTTCGACACGGTACGATTTTGCTGAGTTTGAATAATAAGTCTCGTTTCCATACGGTGTCATGAAAGTGAAGAATTTCGTGAGCCATTTCTTCGCGGCAGCAACCAAGTTTTTCAGGAAGTTAGGAAAGACGCTGTGCTTTACCGCTCTCAATATCTTGAATAGCTCCTTCGATTTCCCCTACTGTCACCGGTGTCCTGGCCGCAGGGGTGGGTCGCCAACGTTCTTAGCTTGCTTCGACTCGTTGGTCCACTGGTGAGTGACGACACCACGGCTTCCTGAGTTGGCCCAGCGGTGCCTGGGGTGGTTGTGTACACCCCTACCGAAGTGATCTGGTTAAGAGCCTTACCGCGAAAGCCCCCACCGAGGGTAAATTTGGTACCACGGGGTTGGGGGAGCCCCCGGGTGTAGTGTGTCATCCGATATGACCGCACCCGGCCCCAACACTTGGTTGAGGTGCCTAGTGGCGCTGCAACGTGGGGGCTGTGGAAGATAGTGAGCTGCGTCAAAACAGCTTGCGCTTAGAAATGGGTGACTGAACCCCTAGTCCTTCCTGGGCAACCAGGTTGGTTAGAATTCAGTAGAGACATGATAGTAATTCGGGCCTCATCTAGGTCGCGGAGGTTACTCAAACCCGCCGCAATAGATAGAGTCACTTCGGTGACTCGCGCTAATTGGGCGTATCTCAATTCCGCGCCCATGGGGGCCGTGCGGTTAAAGCTTAGGCTAGGTACGCACGTAAATCTGCAATTACTTCTATGTCACCGGTGTCCCCAAGACACCACAGCAGGTCTAGCAGTGCCGGGAATGCAAGTTCCCAACTGTAGTAGTCACTTGTGGCTATGAGCCCTACCCGAGGGTCTAATATCGGTACCACGGGGTTGAGGGGCCCTCAAGTGTCAACCACATCGATGCTTGACCCCAACATGGTTGAGACGCCTAACGGTGCTGTAACGTGATGGCTGTCGTTTTAAAATCGGCGGCTGCGCCATTCCATCAAACTAGTAGAGATTATGATAGGTCTCGGCTCCGACCCAGAGTGACTTGCATGCAGGATCTCGATTGGGTAGAGTTTTTATACTCGCGCTAATTGGGCGTATCCCAATTCCACGCCTATGGGGGCCGTGAGGGTTAAGGCTATGCCAGGTACGTACGTTGCTTGCATCGTCCCGTTGGTCCAATGGTGGGTGGCGACACCATGGTTTCCTGAGCTGGCTCAGCGGTGCCTGGAATGAATGCGTACATTTCTACCGAAGTGGTCTGGTTAAGAGCCTTACCGCGAAAGCCCTCACTGAGGGTAAATTCGGTACCGAAGGGATGGAGAGCCCACGGGTGTAGTGTGGCATGCGATATGGCCGCATCCGACCCCAGCGCTTGGTTGATGTGCCTAGTGGCGCAGCAACGCGGGGGCTGTGGTTGGTAATGAACTGTGTAAAAGCAGTTCACGCTTTGAAATGGGTGATTGCACCCCTAGTCCTTCCTGGGCAACCAGGTTGGCGAAAATACAATAGAAAGATGATAGTATTTCGGGCTCTAGCTAGGCCGCGGAGGTTGCGCAATGCGCATACCTGCCGCTTATAGGTAGACTCACTTCGGTGACTCGTGCTAATTGGGCGCAGAGCCTTTTATAAGGTTTTGGGGGGGGGGGGTTTCATCGAGGGGGCCCAAATTTTCTATTGAAAGTTCCGATTTTTTCAGTAAGTAGAGGTTGTCTTTTATTCATACTTCGTTTGTAATGGACAGAGATCGTCTAAAAAGCGCGAGCGAGAAAATTTTGTACTGTTGAACAGATAAATTAATCGACACAACTAAATAGCCTAGGAGGAAACGCGACATATTTTTAATAACCAGTCTAATTTGGCGTCGTGCACAAAGGACGTCCTCAAATTTTTCGTCTTGTTCGACGCCCCTCCCCCCCTTGCACGGTGTTGTAACGTTTTGAGGATACCCCCCCCCCCCACTTTTCAAAAAGATCGTACGAAATTGTTGACCTCCTTTGTGTACGACCCCCAACCAGAATCTTAGGAATCGTTATAAAGCGGCGCAGGCGATTTTTTTTTTAGTTTAAAATGAGTGGAACATTTTTTTTTAAGTTGAAAATGAGTGGGGTGCTTTGGAGTAGATTTATAAAAAGTGGGGTAGACTGACATGCGCCTGAGGTGGATTTTTCCTCCGAGTTTGTAAGTTAAAATAGGCCCTGATTGGGCGTATCCCAATTTCTCGCCCAGGGGGCCGTACGGTTGAGACAATGTCAGGTACGCACTACGCACGGTAATCTCCAGGCTCTACGATGTCACCGGTGCGGAGAATTTGATGTTCTTCCAGTTTCGGAGGTATCCTTTGTTGACCTTCTTTTTCTGTTCGATTATTACCTCGCCCTTGGAGTTTTCGACGAGCTGTGATGCTACTTTGTCTGGAGTCATTGAGTAGATCTTCGGTGAGTTTCTTATTTTGCTCCTCAAAGATGCTTCATTAGTTAAAGTTTTTGATTATGATGCCTCTGTGCTGAATCAGATAGTAGGAGGTACTAAATTTTGAATGGACACATCTAGTGGGAACGTACAAGTGTCGCGTCGTAGCTTATGTTATGTAGCTATAGATTAAAATTGGTATGCCCTTTCATAAAATATTTGTTTGTATTGCAGCCTTGAGTGTAACTCCTAACATGAGTGCCATGGAGCTGTCAGCTGTTATCGTAGGCATGTCTTCCGCTTTTTCATTACCATAATCAAATACGACGGCTCAGTTTTACAACATAGGTATGTTATAACTGTCCACAACACTCCTGGGAACTTTAGCTGCATTTGACTAAAAGCTTCCCGAGATATTAAGAGTGAAATGGACCACTTAGGTGACAGTACTTTATTTTCTAACTTTGGGCGTATCAATTTTTTCAGGTGCAGGTTTGCGTGAATGTTTAGACCATGTGTTCCAGATAAACCAGACATCCAGACCAATTTGCAAGGCTTTACTTTGAAGGCGTACTGATCCGGCGAGACGACAAAGTCTTAGCCACACAAGTCACACAAATAACAGAAGAATGAACAATACAATTCGTTGTTGAATCTTATACATGAATATACTTTCATTTTGACCAATACTATTGCAAATTTTAAATTTATTTCACGTTAGGAACGCGTGTGGAAGATTATGTTTTTTCCCGGTATCCAAATTCGTCTTTTTGATTTTTATCGGCATCCTAAAAAAATAAACAAAATTTCCCTGTGATAAAAACATCACTTCCTGGTAGCGCTAACCAAAATTTGCTATGAAGGTTGTGGTATGGTGAAAGAATCGCAAGCGGAGCGAGCGTGATTTTTTGGACCCGTACAAAGTATAAAGCAGACATGACAGCCTCTAACGTGACGGTGTTCCACCGTACGTTCCACATGTTAAAATGATAAATATTTGATAAAATCAGGTGCATGTCGCTGGCACCACCACCATTTTGAACTGTAGCGAATTAAAGCTATTTCAATTGGGCTAGTTTTGGGCTGGATAATGCTCATAGCTATAAGTTTTAGGCTGCCATAGAACTCCAGCCCAAAATGATTTTAGTGGTCGAATATATCGTTTTGAGGTTTTCGTATGAAATCAATGCTTTCTTTGCTCTGGTTTTGGGCTGACGATTGGAACCAGTCTCGAGTTTTGGGCTGATGACAAACCAAAGTTATTCAACTTTTGAGCAAAAAAACCATGTCGTTTAGCTGTTTTCGTAACTAAATCAAATTCTTCCGATCCTAAACTTATTGTATCATTTTGGGTTGGTTTTGGGCTGACGGTTTGACATCAGCCCAAAACTCGAGGGTGGTTTCAATCGTCAGCCCAAAACCGGCCAAAAATTATACAATAAGTTTAGGATCGGAAGAATTACGAAAACAGCTAAACGACATGTTTTTTTTGCTTAAAAGTTGAATAGCTTCGGTTTGACATCAGCCCAAACTCGAGGCTGGTTCCAATCGTCAGCCCAAAAACAGCCCAAAATTTTGAGCAAAGAAAGCATTGATTTCATACGAAAACCTCAAAACGACATACTCGACCACTAAAATCATTTTGGGCTGGAGTTCTATGGCACACCAAAACTTATGGCTATGTGCATTATAATAATAATAATCTGCCTTAACAACCCATGAAGGATTAGGGGCTAGATCATTATTTACTAGTTTCGCTACTTTTTTGTGGTTCTACTATTTGAGATCCTTTCAATACCGGAAAGTTTTTACTGTGCCAGTGGTAAGCTGTGCGACAAACCCAGTGCCATCCATGAGATGTACTAGGAACGAAACTAGTAGGAGTAGAATACCGGCACCTCCCAACAATGCCTTTCACCGGTAAGCCGTACGATGGCGCTACACTCAACTTCACATGACTTGAACCGATTCAATCAGCTTTGTTTTGTTTACAAATCTAACAATCGGTGTAACGTGACGATCTGCGATGTCCCATTCCATGAGAAAATAATTCGAATTCAAATAAATATTTATACCGGAAATGAAATCAAAACTGAATACGAACTTACCAATGCTATTTAATACGCTCATCACGACATCTATACGCCAGATGCGTGTTTTACAAATTATCACACCGGAATCTTCGCAACCCTGCTTCATCAAGTTTGAATTTAACGACATCATTTGGGCGCAATTTTAAAGGATCTAGAACGTTATATAAAGAGGTTCATGATCTCGCCTTACTACATTCCAGTTCGAACATTATAATCATAACGTTGATCTGTATTAAAAGTTAAAATAATTTTGATTATCAGATTTGTCAATAGGCTCGAGAACGTTGTTAAAAGTATTGTTGAAGCGCCAATAAAGCATTTATAACGTCGTACTAAGCAAGCGTTTCTATTGCATTGAATACCAATGCATTTACATTCATCTCAACCGATTTGGCCGTGTAATTTGAAGATAATCAGTCGCTGGTCATATTTTCCTTCATCCGTTGGTCGAAATCATTAAAGAGACGAGGTGGATAAGGATGAATGACTTCTAAATATAAAGGTCGTGAGTACAACGGAACAGTGATTTCTTGAAGATCCGATCATTCGACACCAAAGTGTATTCTGATTGTGAAGCTGCCGTAAGTTCGTCGGTGATATAATTTCGTATAAATTCAATGATTTCGATAGATATACGCGGATTCTTTTCTTTATTTCAAGTCTTATAGACTGTTACGGTGTTCCTATATTCATCTGTCGAGCCAGGAGGAAAGGATCATTGTATCGGAACAAATTTGTCTGCGGCTGAGTTTCGAACCAACGCACTGGCAACTCGATCTCATAGTAGCAAGCAGACGTGTTAACCACTACGCTATCGAGTTGTTTCAACAATGTGCATTAGCCAGCCCAAAACTAGCCCAATAGAAATAGCTTTAATTCGCTACAGTTCAAAATGGTGGTGGTGCCAGCGACATGTCTCAGGAAATGTATGGAATAAATTGAAGCAGACAAACAAAACAGCGAACAATAATAAAATAGCACAAGTGTTTCTTTGAGTGTTTGACAATCTGTTGCTACACCGGGTATTTCGGAACATACAATCCTCTAAATCGGTCTCGTGTCTCTAGAATACAATACAAGGTGAGAACGAGTTGGTGATATGTACGTTATGATGTATATGATTATAGCTAGATATGTTTATATACACCCACAGTATATATTTTAATTGTATACGTGTTGATAAGTCAATATTTCCTGTCTTTTCTTTGATTGTATTCGTGATGATAAATGACTAGACGGATAAATCGGCCTAAACAATGGATGGCGCGCGTTCTAAAATGTTCGTCTCAGTATAATGTGCGTATGATGTGATGCGATATATCAACACTATGACGATAAAATATTATACTGTTATCGACGATAAAATATTATACTGTTATCGACTAGAAAATCTCACATAACATTCTCGTAGATGTTACACACATACTTGCTCACATTCGCTCGCGCGTGGTGTGTAATATGTTCAACGTTGATGTTCGACTTTCTCACCGTTGACATTAAATATATATTATTGGACCCGTACGAAGTACAAAGGTCCTATACGTTTACTACAAACAATTTTATTGTAACATGGGATAGATCGAGGTGGGAGGGGGGGGGGGGATGCATCTATTATCGTCTAGAGATGACGAATCAGCAATAAAAAAAATGTCCGTCTGTCCGTCTTTTCCAAACGGCTGAACCGATCATGCCTCCTATGATTCAAGCTCGAGGATGAGCAAAATCGGCCGAGTAGTTCCGGAGATATGGTCGAAGAAGTGGAGGCCGGACATGAAATTTTCGATGGTCGATGGAACTTTTTCGCAAATATCTCAGCAAGTATAGCACGAAAATTCCTCATGGTGAAATGAAAGCATTTGATGTCACGAAACTGGGAAAAATGTTTTGTGGGAATCGGGCCAGGGGTCTGGGCAATGGGACCAATGGAATGGACGAAATTGAGATTCTTGGCCATATACGAAAACAATTTTTCGTCTATATTTCTTTAACTATGCAAAATGGAGATTTACCGTCAAAGGCAAAGTTGTATAGTATAATAGCCAAAATTCGGAGGAGCGAAAAGCTAAATTAGTGTGTAAACAGCATGCTCAGTAACCGCTACTACAGAGTCTACGTGGGTGACTCGAGTAGTAGATATAGAAAACTCAACGACGGTTTTGCCCAAGGAGGTTGTGGTAGCCCGGACTATTTCAACCTGTACATCAGCGATATGCCAGAAACAATGTCGACAAAATTTCCGTTCGCAGATGATCTGGCACTGGCTATGCAAACAGTCGATTTGTCAGAATCTGAAAAAATACTCACTGCTGACCTGGCCACTATGGATAATTATTATACTAACTGGCGGTTATGTCTGAACGCTGACAAAACGGAAAGTTGTGCCTTCCATCTGAACAACCAAATGGCAAACGCTGAACTCGATATTCGTGTGCGAGGCGAAACGATTCGGTATAATAAATATCCCAAGTACCTCGGAACGTACTTAGATCGGCCGTTGACGTTTCAGAAGAATTCGGAAGAGCTCAGCCAAAAACTTAAGACGAGAAACAATTTGATCCGGAAAATTGCTGGAACCAGATGGGGAGCTAACGGACATACGATACGAACGACGGCTTTGGCACTCGCATATTGTGTGGTACAAAAGCGCGCATGTGGGGAAAATTGATTGCCAACTAAATGAAACCATGAGGATCATTATAGCAACAGTCCAATCGACGCCGTTACCATGGCTGCCAGTGTTGGC
Source organism: Pseudolycoriella hygida (assembly GCA_029228625.1). Lineage (NCBI taxonomy): Eukaryota > Metazoa > Arthropoda > Insecta > Diptera > Sciaridae > Pseudolycoriella > Pseudolycoriella hygida. The sequence continues at coordinate 11,954 of WJQU01002467.1, read as the reverse complement.
AAACATCGCTCCGACAGACCTAAGAAGAGAAGAAGCCGCTCACAAAATGTGGTGTCGACTTATGAATCATCCAGACGCCGGAAGACTGCCGATAGTACAGGACCTAAAGCATCCACCACCTCAACGACTTATCACCAGACAACCAATATGGAAAGACCTAGATATTACGTCGGAGGATTACTCAATAAAGGAACGGTGGCGTACAAAATGGGACGAATATCCGGATCTGGAGAGTAAATCGATCATTAAAGATCCAACCGAGGTCGTTCCGGGGTTTTCCCTTCCTCGAAAAGAATGGAAGACACTAAATAGGCTTAGAACTGGTCATGGCTGTTGTGGCGAGAAAATATTTTTGTGGAAATATACTGACTCTCCGATGTGCGACTGTGACAACGTTTCTATTCAATCAATGGGACACATCATAAACGACTGTCGGGTCAGACGGTTCCCAGGTGGCTTATCGGAACTGCATTCAGTATCTACCAAATCGATTGAGTGGTTAAGAAATTTAGACCTAAATTTGTGAAGACGGCGATCAAATTTCGTAATAACGATTCCTTTCTATTTTTGTGGTATCTTTTTATTGTCGTGATTGTAATCACTTGTGATATTTTTGTTTGTTGACGCCTTTATTGTAATATAGTGATACGCCATACGCTTAAATAAAATGAAAGTGTGTCCAATGGAGGTCAGTAGCTATAACATAATCTCGGGTGTTGATGGATCTGATGCCGCGACGCTCTAACCATTCATAAAGAGAAATTCAAAAGTCACAGCTTTACTGCATCAATTTTTTTTATTAACAAAATTAATTTAAATTGATTGATTGTTCATTGAAAACCCACAGAAATTAGATTCACTTTGAAGCACTGTAAATAACAAATTAGAAAAAAAAAACAAAATTGACCAATTCGAACTCTTTTCAAAGCGCTTTGAAACTTTTACATGCATATTTTTGTGTTTTTGAAAGTTTTTTTGGTGCACATGCTCACAACTAATTTAAATGTTTTCCTCCTGACTTTTGAATACGTAAAATGATTTGTCCAGTCATATATTCATAAACTTAAGATAAGAATCTGCTGCAGTCGATATAGTATTATTCAACGGCGACACACTTTTCGATGCATTTGGAAAAAATTGAATATTATCCTTCGGTTGATTATTATTTTCCGAATCTGTTGGAGAAATCGATGCCGTTGAAGATGTTGATTTATGTGTGCCATTCGTCGATGGATCCCAGCGACTAATTTGTTCGGAATGATAACTCATATCATGAACGTTCAGCGATTCAACCGTGTCTAGCATTGCACCACTTTTTAAACAATTTACAGCAGTTGCTGAGAACACTTCTTGGTAATTGTTATTTGTTTCCATTTAAAATATTTCAGTTTTATTTCACACACGATGGATAATCCACAATAATTTTCAATTTAAATCTTTATTACGTCTTTCAAATGTTACCGTCTTAACACTTGAGCTGTTGGACCACAACTGATCAAAGTTTTAAAATTAACCCTATAATGGTACTATCCCTTCCACAGGGTACAAGTCATACACACGCGCACAGTGTTGAATGTATGTATTTGCAAAAAAAGGGAAATGCAGTGTCTACCTTACAACTTTAATAAATTTGCATTGAAAGGGAGAAGAAAAGAGATACCAAAACATCGAGTACTTTGGACCTTGAACATTTACTTCTACAAGTAATTTGTCTATGTATTTCAGAAATTTTGCTTTACCTGTTTTTAATTGCATGGTCATGGTGGTGTTGTTGATTGTTTTCTTTGTATTGATTGCGCAGAAATATTTCTTTCTTCGTTGATTTATGACATGCGTATTAATGACAATTTTTTCGATATGAAAAATAATTTATTAATTCATCTCATACAGAAAATTGCATCGTTTGGTTTTAATTCGTAGCAAGCGTTGATTTTTCATAAATCGTTTGAAAAGTCCTGTTACACCTTTCGACCGAACAAATTTTCAAATACGTTGTATAATTCATATGTATGCAGTTGAAAGGTATCGGTTGGTTTCAGGGCAAATCATGCTGTGATTTATCAAATATCTTATGAAACACTTAAGATGCAATCGATTACTTTCATCGCCTTTGGGACTTAATATTGATAGAAGTTGGTTCATTTTGAAATGTCTTTAATTGTTGTAGAAGAAGCAGAAACACTTTTAATGACACTTCACACGATAATTTTTTGTGGGAATCGGGCCAGGGGTCTGGGCACTGGGACCAATGGAATGGACGAAATTGAGATTCTTGGTCATATACGAAAACAGTTTTTCGTCTATATTTATTTAGCTATGCAATATGGAGATTTGTTGTCAAAGGCAAAGTTGTAGAGAATTAAATTTAAGCGAACACGTGTTTCAGAGTTTTGGGAAAATATGGCCCAATACTGGTATATAGCCTCTTCCATAATTGGGCAGGATGACCCGAATATTCAGAACTATGAAAGATGGAGAGTTGGTTCTAAAGGCGAAGTTGTAGAGAATTTATTTTAAGGGAACATTTGTGGATCGGAAGAACTGCCTGACATAACTGTAGAGGAAACACAAGCTGCATTAGACGAAATGAAGAACGATAAATCACCAGGAGACGATGGTATGCCGATTGAGGCTATAAAAGAAGGAGGTGATGCTGTAATAGAAGCAATAACGAGGTTGTTTAATAAGAGTCTAGAACTAGCAAAGATACCAAAGGCGTGGGAAAATGCACTTATCACATTGTTGCACAAAAAAGGTGATATTACGAAGCTAGAGAACTTCCGGCCTATAAGCTTGCTATCGCACTTATACAAATTTTTCATGAAGGTCATTACCAAACGGATGACGACAAACTTAGATTTTAATCAACCTTTTGAACAAGCTGTATTTCGATCAGGATTCAGTACGAACGACCACCTGCATGTAATGCGAATGTTGATTGAAAAACAACGAATATAAGATTGGCTTTCGTGGACTATGAAAAAGCGTTCGACTCAGTGGAAACGTGGACAATCTTAGATACATTGGACGAATGTAGAATCAATTCGAGATACGTGAATGGAAAGCTTCTAAATCATCTCCGGTTTGCAGACGACATTGTGTTGATAGCAGCAGATATGGACCAATTACAAACGATGTTAAATCAATCGAATTGTAAATCTAACGACTATGGTCTAAAGATTAACCGGTCAAAGACGAAAATAATGACAAACATTGATGATGATAACGATATTAAAATCGGAAATGAAATTATTGAAAAGGTCGATAATTATATCTACCTTGGCCACAAATTGAAGCTAGGACCAGACAACCAGACTGCCGAAGTACGTCGAAGAATTGGACTAGGATGGGGAGCATTTGGATGACTAAGTTTCATTTTCAAAAGTAAGATGAACAATAGCTTAAAGCGGAAAGTCTTTGATGCTTGCGTACTACCAGTTCTCACGTATGGAGCCGAAACTCTTACCTTGACGAAGGCGTCGTCGAACAAACTCAAAGTAGCACAACGAGCGATGGAATGCTAGGAATATCGCTCAGGGACAAAATGACCAATGAATGGATTCGTCAACAAACGAAAGTCGTTGATGTCATGGTACGGATCGCGACGCTAAAGTGGAACTGGGCAGGACATGTGCCAAGGTTGACCGATGATCGATGGACAAAATTAATTATGCAATGGAGACCACCCAACACAAGACCAATGGGAAGACCACCTGAGAGATGGGTAAACGGCATCAAAAAGATCGCAGGTATAACATGGCAACAAGTGGCAATGAATCGAGAGGAGTGGAAGAAGCGAGGGGAGGCCTACATCCAACAGTGGATATAAATGGCTGTAAAAGAAGAAGAACATGTGTTTCAGGATTTTGGTGAAATATGCCCCAATACTAGGTATATGGCCACTTCCATAATTAGGCAGGATGACCAACATCTCCAGAACTATAAGAGGTAGAAAGTTGCTTACAAAGTCAAAGTTGTAGACAAATTTTAGAGAACACGTGTTTCAGGGTTTTAGGGAAAAAGACTTAGTCCTTGGATATAAGATTTTCAAGATTTGAATGGTCTGAGACGTACTTCGGTAGGGCCTTTGACATTACCTTGGGTAATTTCTATGGATCTTTGAAATTCTTACAGCTATAAAAGAACAGAAAACGTTGGATTGTTTGCTTATTTGCATATTTAGGTACGTTCGAGTCACTTTGCCACATCTATTCTGTTTGTCACATCTATTCTGATACGTACGGGTCTTTGGTTATGTTTTGTTTATTACTTTAACCGGCGCGCCGTAAGGCTTTCGGCTTACAAAACTTATTATAAAGTAAGTAATGTAAGTTTAAGGATTGGGTAGTTAGATAGGGTAGCGCTTGATTGCATACGAGCGGAGTGTGGTAGTCCGTGTCATGTGCCAGGCGTGCAACTGTCTAACTATCAATGGCTCTTTTTACGTCCAAGTCGTAGTCCCCGGGACCTCAATTATCTTCGGAGTTTTGTGCTAAACTTAACAGTGCTACCTGATGACTTGCCCACGGGTCATAGGGGAAACGGATTAGTGGGTAGTGCGTGTGGCTAGCCACCATACCACACTCAAAAAAAGCGATATGGTTATGAATTCAACAACAGAGCCTCGGATTGGACAGGATAAACGGCATCGAAATAGGCAACGGAAAAAGGACAACGATTTACAATTAGGAACATGGAATGTTAGATCTCTGTTACGGCCAGGAGGGTTGAGATCACTCACTAGTGCGCTAAGGGCGACTAAACTTGACATTACAGCAGTACAGTAAACTAGACGGCCTGGGAAGGATTCTATGACCAGTAGAGACTTTACGTTTTATTACAGCGGCAAGGGCAACGACAGCCCAAGAGGATACGGAAAATTTTTCAATTATACTCTTATTAACGTCTACGATCCAACGGAGGAAAAATATAATGAAGCGAAGGAGCTATTTTACGAGAAACTGGTGAAAGTGTATGATGGAGCACCGAATCCAGACATCAAAATCATACTTGGGGATTTGAATGCTAAGTTAGGTCGTGAAGTCTACTACCGTCCCACTATTGGTAAATATAGCCTCCACGAAAATTCAAGCGAAAATGGAACGTTGGCAATTGATTTCGCAGCGTCAAGGAACATGGTTGTCCGCAGTACCTATTTCGAACATAAGGACATCCACAAAGCGACATGGGTATCACCTGATGGAAGAACCAAATACCAGATCAAAAACCACGTGTTCATAGATGGGCGTCACTGTTCAAATGTTTTGGATGTCAAAAGTTGTAGGGGACCGAACATCGATTCAGATCACTACTTGGTAAAGGTGGTTGTTAGGGCTCGAGTTTCGATTTCACACAATCGACAGCCGGCATTGGAAAAGTGGAACGTCGAGAAACTACAGGACGAAAATATTAAACGACAATATGTGGATAGTTTGGAGAAGAAAATTATTGACGGAATGGAAAGCGAACAACGAAACGTAGACGATGCATGGAATCAAATTAGACGAAACGTAGAGCAAGCCGCAGCAGAGACGATAGGAACGAGAACGGGAAAGAAAAGAAATGACTGGTTCGATGACGAATGCAGAAAAGCACTGAATGACAAAAATGCGGCTCGAGCGAGAAATCTAAATAGATGCACTCGAGCTGGCATGGCAGAGTACCGTTCGAAGAGAAATTTCGAGAACTATTCCGAAGAAAAAAGCGACAACATGACAAGGAAGTTTTAATCGAAATTGAAAGGTTTGGTAATCGAAAAGAGACGCGAAATTTTTACCGGAAAGTAAACGAATCGAGGAAAGGTTACAGTCAACAACCTTTATTGTGCAAGGACAAGGATGGGTTGGTCTTAGCAGATGAGGAAAGGTGCATCAGACGATGGGCGGAGTACTTTAAGGAACTGCTGAACCCGAACAGACCACCGAACCGAAACGACACCAACAACAACTTACCATTTCAGACCGCGCAGCCACATATTGCAGAACCAACGCTACAGGAAGTGGAGCATGAAATTTTAAAGCTCAAAAATTTCAAAGCCCCAGGAACCGACAACATACCTGGAGAACTTTTCAAGCACGGTGGTAACGCATTATGTATGGAGATGCACGAGCTCATCAAGCGCATCTGGAATGTCGAGGAGTTGCCGGGAGAGTGGAAGACTAGCATCATCTGCCCTTTGTACAAGAAAGGCGACAAATTGGAGTGTGGCAACTATCGAGGAATTTCGCTTTTGAATATCGCCTACAAGATATTTGCGAATATTCTATACAAACGCCTTCTTCCATACATGGAATCTACTGTTGGTGAATATCAAGGTGGTTTTCGTGTAGGTCGTTCAACAACGGACCAGCTGTTTAGCATTAGACAGATCTTGGAGAAGCGTAAGGAGTACAACGTGGAAATACACCATTTGTTCGTAGACTTCAAAGCAGCATACGACAGTGTCAACAGGAGGAAGTTATGGAGAGCGATGGAGGAATTAGGGGTTCCCAAAAAACTAATCTCGCTAACAAAGTTGACAATGGATGGAGCTAACAGCCGAGTAAGAATCCGAAGCAAATTGTCAGACGCTTTCGACATTGAGGAAGAACTACGTCAAGGTGATCCGCTCGCGACGCTGCTTTTTAATTTGACACTTGAAGCAGCAGTAAGAACCGTGGACATCGACATCAGCAGCACCATTTTCACCAAATCCAGTCAATTGCTGGGCTTCGCTGATGACTTGGATATCTTGGGCCGAAATATGGAAGCTGTTAAGGAAAAGTTCACGGCTTTGGACAAAAAAGGTACCGACCTCGGGTTGAAGGTTAATGATACAAAGACCGAATACATGATTGTCTCCCCATCGAATCGACAACACGACAAAAGCGTAACAATTGACACACACACATTTAAGGTAGTAGACAAGTTCGTATATCTTTGATCTCAGCTTAATTCTGACAACGTAATCATGGACGAAATCAAAAGACGGATAACTCTTGGCAACCGGAGTTATTACAGCCTGATAAAAATTTTAAAGTCCAAATCAGTAAGCAGAAACTCTAAATGCGCACTGTACAAATCTGTGATAAGACCAACAGTTACGTATGGGTCGGAGTCGTGGTGCATGACTCAGAAAGACGAACAATCGCTGCTCACGTTCGAAAGAAAGGTACTGCGGACAATCTTCGGAAAAGTATATGACGCAAATATGAACAGATGGCGCAGACGATTTAATCATGAGCTTATGCAGCTTTATGCAGAGCCGGGCATAGTTAGAACAACAGACTACGATGGCTTGGTCATGTGCAGCTTATGGACGACAATCGTATCCCGAAGAAACTTTTTATCACCAAACCGGAAGGCAAAAGAAGTGCAGGCAGACCAAAATCCAGATGGTGCGATGCAGCTTCTGCCAACCTGAGAACTGGAGAAGCATGTTGGAGAAGGTCAAGACCCTTAATGGGTTGTAGGGCCGGTTAAGTAAGTAAGTAAATGTAAGTTTACATTTTTATAGTTGAAAGTTCGTAGAATCCTATGAGGAGACACGTAGTCTACGAACAATTTTTTTTTAATTTTTGTCGTGTAAAACTTGCGTCCCTGTACTACCGACGTACTACTTGCAATTTTCTAAAGCCAAAATTTAGATCATGACTCAAATCTGTCAAGAAAGTTCATTTCATAACTCGGAAATCAGTCTAACTGAGCCCACAAGAATGATTATGGATTTGGACAGGGCAGGGACTTATCTGAGTTACCAATCACCAAACTCATACTTATTCAGAAACCTCAAAATTGCTTGGGGAAAATTTCAATTTATGATTTCACATTTAATCAAATAAAAATGCAAGTATGGATTACATTCAGCATTTACTCTTTCATTTCCTAACCGTTACATGGCACTTTTCCACGTGAATCTAGCCGCCCTTTGGATCCATCTTTGTTAATCGTTACTAAATTTGCTGTTCCATGTCCTTCTACTTCACCTGTGACAAAAAGATTTGATTAATGTTTGCACAAAATGAACTAAGAAGACTCTCACTTTTTGTACAAGCTACTTCAGGATCTCCAACGTATCCTGGTGGGCACACACAAGATGGTTGATGGTTGCAAACATGGCATTGTGCACCAACACCGCAATTACATGGGTCACGACATTCGCCGCGTAAACAAGCCAAATTGAATGAACACTCATCATCACTCAAACACTTCGGTGCATTTCGTTTTACCGATGGGCTAGCTGCTTCTTGCTCTTCATCTCTGACGTTTTCAATAGAAAATACTCGTCTAATAAAGTTACCAACACCTTTCGATCTTGTTTTGGACCTTTTACCCTCTTCCTTTCCGTCAAATCTGGTCACATTAGCAGTTCCTTGTCCGGATGAAAAAATTGGATTTGGAACCCCTTGTGTTTTTTGTTTGTCTAAGTCAACTGACTTCTGTCTTTCGACGGGAGTCGCTGATCCTTGTTCTTGTGATGTGGCTGTATCACCTACGGCGAGAAAATTTCTTTCAAGGATGAGCAAATGAATGCGCGAAAAAAGCTCTTACTTTTTACACAAACCACTTCAGGATCTCCAACGTATCCTGGTGGACACACACAAGATGGTTGATGGTTGCAAACATGGCATTGTGCACCAACACCACAATTACATGGGTCACTACATTTGCCGCGTAAACAAGCCAAATTGAATGGACATTCATCATCACTCAAACACTCCGGTGGATCACATTTGACCGATGGGTTAGAAGCTCCTTGCTCCTCACCTGCGGCGGCATCACTTTTTTTCACTAAATCTTTGACTGCCTTGTTTGCGCCTTGTTTCCCAAAAGAAAACAATCGACTTATAAAATCTCCAAGACCTTTAAATCCAGTTTTGGACCTCACACGATTAGTAGATCTTTGTTCCCATGATGCGCCTGTATCACGCAATTCGCTTTCCTCATCTATGGCAAAAAAATTTCTTTAAGGCATAAAGAACTACATAAAGAAACAAAACTTTTACTTTTTGTACAAGCTATTTCAGGGTCTCCAACGTAACCTGGTGGACATATGCACGACGGCTGATGATTGCAAACGTGACATTGTGCCCCAACACCACAATTACATGGGTCACTACATTTGCCGCGTAAACAAGCCAAATTGAAAGGGCACTCATCATCACTCAAACACTCCGGTGGATCACATTTGACCGACCGGCTAGCTGCTACTTCCTTCATACCTTCAATAGCGTGAATAGCTGACTGTTCTTGTCGAGTGATTTTTCTAAATTGTTCCTTTTCTTTACCACTAACTGAAAAACTCTGTTTTTTGGCAGCGGCTAAGTCAAGTTTACTCTGGCCGTTTTTATTAAATGTGGCTCCTGCATTTCCTTCAATTTTAATACCACCAGCTGGTACTTGGTCTTTAGTTGGGAATATTTTAGGCAGTTCTATTCCTTTACTAGCTGGTAAGTGAGTTGCAGCTTCTTCGGCAGTTTTGACGACATTTTCTCCAACTTGTTTGATGACGCCGGTTGAGTCAGGTTTGCTTTGTTCACCTTTGCCGAATGTGGCTCCTGCATTTCCTTCAATTTTAATACCACCAGCTGCTCCTTGGTCTTTAGTTGGGAATATTTTAGGCAGTTCTATTCCTTTACTAGCTGGTAAGTGAGTTGCAGCTTCTTCGGCAGTTTTGACGACATTTTCTCCAACTTGTTTGATGATGCCGGTTAAGTCAGGTTTGCTTTGATCACCTTTGCCGAATGTGGCTCCTGCATTTCCTTCAATTTTAATACCACCAGCTGGTACTTGGTCTTTAGTTGGGAATATTTTAGGCAGTTCTATTCCTTTACTAGCTGGTAAGTGAGTTGCAGCTTCTTCGGCAGTTTTGACGACATTTTCTCCAACTTGTTTGTTGACGCCGGTTAAGTCAGGTTTGCTTTGATCACCTTTGCCGAATGTGGCTCCTGCATTTGCTTCAATTTTAATACCACCAGCTGCTCCTTGGTCTTTAGTTGGGAATATTTTAGGCAGTTCTTTTCCTTTACTAGCTGGTAAGTGAGTTGCAGCTTCTTCGGCAGTTTTGACGACATTTTCTCCATATTTTTCGATGACGCCGGCTAAGTCAGGTTTGCTTTGATCACCTTTGCCCAATGTGGCTTCTGCATTTCCTTCAATTTTAATACCACCAGTTGCTCCTTGGTCTTTAGTTGGGAATATTTTAGGCAGTTCTATTCCTTTACTAGCTGGTAAGTGAGTTGCAGCTTCTTCGGCAGTTTTAACGACATTTTCTCCAACTTGTTTGATGACGCCGGTTAAGTCAGGTTTGCTTTGATCACCTTTGCCGAATGTGTCTCCTGCATTTGCTTCAATTTTAATACCACCAGCTGCTCCTTGGTCTTTAGTTGGGAATATTTTAGGCAGTTCTTTTCCTTTACTAGCTGGTAAGTGAGTTGCAGGTTCTTCGGCAGTTTTGACGACATTTTCTCCAACTTGTTTGATGACGCCGGTTAAGTCAGGTTTGCTTTGATCACCTTTGCCGAATGTGGTTCCTGCATTTCCTTCAATTTTAATACCACCAGCTGGTACTTGGTCTTTAGTTGGGAATATTTTAGGCAGTTCTTTTCCTTCACTTCCGACTGAGTGTACTACAGTTTTACCTCCAAAATTGAAGATTCCTTTAACAAATTCACTAACGTCCGTTAATACATTTTTTAAATTTTTGGGTTTAGATTTTGATTCAACTTTATGTACACCTCCTCTTTCTGTTTCCTTTCTTTTATTTAGGCTAAATATTGGTTTCTTGTTAACTGACGTTAAATCAGGCAACTCATTGTCTTTCGTAGTTTTGGCGACATTTTCTGCAACTTGTTTGATGACGCCGGCTAACTCAGGCTTGGTTTGGTCACCTTTGCCGAATGTGGCTCCTCCATTTCCTTCAATTTTAATACCACCAGCTGGTACTTGGTCTTTAGTTGGGAATATTTTAGGCAGTTCTATTCCTTTACTAGCTGGTAAGTGAGTTGCAGCTTCTTCGGCAGTTTTGACGACATTTTCTCCAACTTGTTTGTTGACGCCGGTTAAGTCAGGTTTGCTTTGATCACCTTTGCCGAATGTGGCTCCTGCATTTGCTTCAATTTTAATACCACCAGCTGCTCCTTGGTCTTCAGTTGGGAATATTTTAGGCAGTTCTTTTCCTTTACTAGCTGGTAAGTGAGTTGCAGCTTCTTCGGCAGTTTTGACGACATTTTCTCCATATTTTTCGATGACGCCGGCTAAGTCAGGTTTGCTTTGATCACCTTTGCCCAATGTGGCTTCTGCATTTCCTTCAATTTTAATACCACCAGTTGCTCCTTGGTCTTTAGTTGGGAATATTTTAGGCAGTTCTATTCCTTTACTAGCTGGTAAGTGAGTTGCAGCTTCTTCGGCAGTTTTGACGACATTTTCTCCAACTTGTTTGATGATGCCGGTTAAGTCAGGTTTGCTTTGATCACCATTGCCCAATGTGGCTTCTGCATTTCCTTCAATTTTAATACCACCAGCTGCTCCTTGGTCTTTAGTTGGGAATATTTTAGGCAGTTCTTTTCCTTTACTAGCTGGTAAGTGAGTTGCGGCTTCTTCGGCAGTTTTGACGACATTTTCTCCAACTTGTTTGATGACGCCGGTTAGGTCAGGTTTGCTTTGATCACCTTTGCCGAATGTGGTTCCTGCATTTCCTTCAATTTTGATACCACCAGCTGGTACTTGGTCTTTAGTTGGGAATATTTTAGGCAGTTCTTTTCCTTCACTTCCGACTGAGTGTACTACAGTTTTACCTCCAAAATTGAAGATTCCTTTAACAAATTCACTAACGTCCGTTAATACATTTTTTAAATTTTTGGGTTTAGATTTTGATTCAACTTTATGTACACCTCCTCTTTCTGTTTCCTTTCTTTTATTTAGGCTAAATATTGGTTTCTTGTTAACTGACGTTAAATCAGGCAACTCATTGTCTT